>CAUYPK010038164.1:0-12045 GCA_963574355.1 Loris lydekkerianus
TCATAGACCGTTCGACACATTTTCATCACACTGGTTAACATAGCCTTCCAGGCACCCTCTCCGTTATTGTGCTAAGACATTTACATTCCACATTTACTAAGTTTCACGTGTATTTTTGTTCAAAGTACTAATCTTTCTGACCATGAATTTCTTTGGTATTATACAGGGAAGCCTCCGAGGGATATTCAGGGCTATTCTAAATATGCAGGCTATCACATTAAGAGTGAAAAGGTCATTGAACATTTCTTAGATTCTCTAAATATTTTAAAACACATCTGAACATTATATTTTCATTAAAATAGCATATTACTAGCTCTATTAAGTGTCTAAGATGTAATTTACCATGTAAGTTACCAGAGATTTTCGTCATCTCTGTTACCTCCGCGATGTTCCTGAACTGTAGGCAGAAACGTGTGTGTCATCATCAGTGGCCACATAGTCCCAGCGTCCACCCACATCTAAGGACGTCCCTGAGTTCTTGTCTTTGCTATTCTTATGCAACATACATGAGATAAGGGCTGGAACAAAGAGATCAATGACCCAGCTCAGGGAATAAAGCCAAACCTTACTCACCTCTATGTAGTTGTACATGGATAGGTCTGAAATTGCATGATCATCTGGAATTCTAAGTCTTGAGAACGCAGGCAGACACAAACCTAGAAGCCAAGTGAAGTAATACATCTTTCCAAAACAATCCATAAAAATGTGCTGGGCTCTACCCAGGTCAAAGTAAATGGGCATGTTCACACAATCCATGTATTCTCTATTCTTTTAAAACAATGAGTGACCATTCTGTACGAGGAACAATCTGTGACTACCGAACAATACACGTAGAGAGTTTCCTGTTGTGATTAAAGTTACAGTGAATTTAATATATATTATACTGGCTGATTAGTAAAATTATTATTTCCTTATTTCACAAATGGAAAATAATTCATGTAAATATGAGTGTAGATGACCCCCCCAGTTCCTCTTAGAATTTGCTGCTCTATCTTGTGTTCCTTTGTTATTCTGTGCACACGTGTGTCATTGCCCCTAAGACACTTTATCAGCTTCACATCAGCTCCTCCATCATCCTGTGAGCTCCTAGAAGGCAGCTCCTAGATTTCACGTGTCAAATCTTAACCTGGTATTTGGTAAATTTGAATAAATATTTGACAAATGAATGACTAACTGGTATTACTTCGATATAGCCTAGTACCTTTAGTCATTAGAGATATCGTTTCTAACATCAGAAAATCTGACTTCAGGTTCTAGCTTTACCACTTCCTACCTACAGGATTTGGGGCAAGTTACTTAACCATCTCTAAGATTTAATTTCTCAGTTGTAAAATGGGGACAAGAATAGTACCTGTATCCCTGCTTTTTGTAAAGACTAAATAAAATAATGCATTTAAAACATAGCAAGATGCGTAATACAGTTTGTATATTGGTCCCCTCCAAATCTCATGCTGAATTTTTTTGTTTTTGGAGACAGGGTCTCACTCTACTGCCCAGGCTTGAGAGCAGTGGCATGATTATATCTCACTGTAACTTCTGGGCTCAACCAGTCTTCTACCGTTAGCCTTCTGAGTAGCTAAGACTGCAAGCACGTGCCACCAATTCTGGCTAAACTTTTAACTCTTTTATAGAGACAGGGTCTTGCGATGTTGCCTGGGTTGGTCTCCAACTCCTGGCCTCAAGAAATTCTCCTGCCTTAGCCTGCCAAAATGCTGGAATTACAGGCATGAGCCCCTGTGCCTGGCCTCATGTTGAGATCTGATCCCTCACATTGGAAATAGAGCTTAATGGGAGGTGTCGGGGCAGGTCCGCCTATGAATGGCTTGGTGCTCTCTTCACAGTAATGAATGAGTTCACACAGTTATTAGCTTTCATGAGACCTGACTGTTAAAAAGAGCTGGTATCTCCCTCTCTCTCTTGCTTTCTCTCTTACCATATGACCTAGCTGTTCCTCTTCCCTTTCTGCCATGAATAGAAGTAGCCCGAGACCCTCCCCAGAAGCAGCTGCTGGTACCGTGCTTCTTGTATAGCCTGCAGAGCTAGGAGCCAAATAGACCTCTTTGTTTTAATAAAGCACTCAAGTATTCCTTTATAGCAAGATAGAACCAACTAAGACAGTACCTAACACACATTAAACGTTGAGTGGTGTTAGTTGTGATTATTTCTCACAATTCTTGTTTTATCTGTGTTCTCTAGTCCCCAAACCAGTGTTGATGATAAGTCCTGATGTGTGAATTACCGTCTATTTCATCGTGTGTGGAAACCAGTCACGTGAGGGATAAGAAAGGAAGGAACAAAACGTTTCTGGATTCCAAGCATCTGAGTGAGATGACTGGAAAAGAAAAAGAATTTAAAGAAGGTATAAAAATGTATTTTAAAAGGTATAAAAAAAGAAAAAGGAAAAATTTTCCCCAGAACCCTACTCTCTCCTCAGGCCTAGGCACCAAGGCCCAGGGGCTGCCGACAATACCGTAAGAAATGTGCGCCATAAGCTCACTTCACGTCAGATTTATTTTTCTCTCTCTCTCTCTCTCTTTTTTTTTTTGCAAATAACTGTATAATTTATTAAAAGTTTTATCTAAGTGCAAAGTGTATGGCTGCAGACTTAGACGCAGATTTGTTTTTTAAAGCTTTACATAAAATTTATTTAATTTTCACGACCCTTTGAAGGTGATATTATTTATACAGAAAGAAAAACCTGAGGCTTTAGAAGGGTTAAGTGACTTGCTCAAGATCACATAGCTAATAAGTTGATGACTCAGCAATTGAATCTGGGAGTAAGTTTAAGGCCAGTTCTTTAGAGTATTGTTCACCTGACACAGTTTTAAATTTCTTTTTTTTCTTTTTTCTTTTTTTTTTATGGTTTTCGGCCGGGGCTGGGCTTGAACCCACCACCTCTGGCATATGGGACCGGCGCCCTACCCCTTTGAGCCACAGGTGCCACCCCACAGTTTTGAATTTCAAAGCAGCCTTTGAAAACGTGATGCTGGGAAGCCAGAAAACGTTATCCAGTCCTCAGGCCATTGTTCGTATTCTCTTATATATTAAAAAATTACCTATGTACATACATACAAAAATTTTACATATAATTGTACACATTTAATTTATTTCCAGAATTACATAAAAATTAAAACTTCACTTACTTGTAAAATTGTATCGGCCGAATCAACTTTAATGAAAAAGAAGTGTCAAATGTAAGCTTTGGTCGGGCAAAAAGCAAGAAAGCACCAGAGCTTCCAGGGATGTTTCTGAGACTATGCCATAGGGATGCAGGCAGAGGTTGCTGTCTAAGTTGAAAAGGGAGGGAAAGCGGTGTATCTTAGCCAAGCTTTGGTACTCTGAACTTTTATCTTTTTGTGGATCAGTGCTTGGACCTTCACAGAGGAACTTAGAAGAAACTGTGTTGCCCTCTCTGGTGCTATTGTCTAATACAACCACAATAGGGACATAGGTTGTAACAAAAACGTACATAATCTTGAACAGGGAACACACACCCTGTGTTTGTGATCACTGAGCATCAGAAATAGGAAACAATCGTCAGCAGAGGTAATCCATATCCTGTTGAAAAATTTTACTTACTAAGGTCATTATTGAATTTATCCATCAACTCATCAAATACCAAGCAGTCTTCAAAGCCCTGAAGTGAGAAACAAAATGAGAAAAAGGAAACTGGAAATAATACAAACGTAATAGCAAATATACACAGATCTTCCATTGGTGAGTAGAATTTATAAGCTATATATACTCAGTCAGCACAAAGGAGCTGAATTGTGACCTGGTATTGAATGATGATTATAAAATCATTCATGCTTGGTAGTATTTTATTGGTCCGACATGTATATAAAGATTCAGATTTAGAATTTGACCAAGATTTTTAAGTATTGCAATTTTGATGAATCCCACTGCTTTTTTGAGAACAGATAATTGTATTGCTTTGCCACGAGTTTTAGAATTAGATTGAAATATTCAGGATTTTGAGGTTTCACATTTAGAGCAACTTAATGTTAAGATAAAACTGCTCCCATATTAATTTAGTTCCTATGATTTAGGATTAAAGCAAAATGCTAAATTCGGAATGAAATAATAAAATTGAAAACCAGGTTTTCTGTTTCCTGGGAATTTGAACTTTAGAAACAATATAAAGATATTTAAAATTTTTTCACATTAATTATAGAGATCCATTTTAAACAGTAAATTTACTGGTCAAACAAATTACTAGACTCCATGCTAAATGAATTTAGGAATAAAAAATAAAATATGGACCTGAGATTACAGTTTTAAGTTATTTATATTAATTCATTTACTCTCCACAAATCTGAGGTAGGCATTATTAAAATTCCCATTTTATGAGGACATAAAGATAAGATAAGTAAATTGAACAAGAGCATATTTGTAGTAAATCAGGGAACCAGGATTTGAAACCAGGTATTTTGGCTCAGCGCCTGTAGCTAGGGCGCCAGCTACATACAGGGGAGCTGGCGGGTTTGAATCCAGCCTGGGCCTGTCAAACAACAATGACAACTATAACCAAAAAATAGCTGGGTGTTGTGGCGGGTGCCTGTAGTTCCAGCTACTTGGTAGGCTGAGGCAAGAAGATCGCTTAAGCCCAAGAGTTTGAGTTTGCTATGAGCTTTGAAGCAACAGCACTCTACCAAGGGTGACAGCTTGTATGCTCCTTTGGGAAAGAAGTTTGAAGAATACTCAGGGATCTAAATGTAGACCTGCCGTTTAATCCTGCAATCCCTCTTCTAAGTGTATATCCAAAGGACCAAAAATCATTTGGCAATAAAGATATTTGCACCAGATTGTTCATTGCAGCTCAGTTCATAAGTGCCAAGTCACGGAAGAAGCCCAAGTGCCCATCTACCCATGAATGGATTAATAAATTGTGGTATATGTATATCATGGAATACTATGTAGCAGTAAAAAAAAAAAGGAGACTTTACCTCTTTTATGTTTACATGGATGGAGCTGGAAAATATTCTTCTTAGTAAAGTATCTCAGGAATGGAAAAAAAGGTATCCAATGTACTCAGTACTACTGTGAAACCAATTTATAATAACTCACACTTGCATATGAAAAATGAAACACAACTTTAGCCTGGGATGAAGGAGGGAAGGGGAGGAAAAGGGAAGGGTAGGGGGGGTGAGAGGGATAGTAGGGGATGGTAGGGGGGCCACAACTATGGAGCACATTGCAAGTACAAGTTGGATCTATCATGTGTAGAGCACAAATGTCCTAATGCTATAATTGGGTAAATGAGGTGAAAGCTATGTTGATTAGTATGATGTAAGCACCCCAATTTGTACAAATAATCAACACACTGAAAATGGCATAAATATATTTCTCATCTATGTACAAAAGACTTTAAAAAAAAAAAAGGAGAAAAAAATAAACAAAGGGTAGGAAAAAAAAAAAAAAAAAGAAAGAAAGAAAGAAGGAAAGAACAAGAAACCAGATACTCTAATGTCAGATTATGGGCATCTATCCATTATACTACAAGTAATGTCTTTTCATGTCTTTATAAGACAAAATGTTTACCACTGTTTTGTATAAAGCATAACCAATTAGATTCATAAGCTATTTTTAGTTGGAATATATCCCAATCACCAAAACAATGTATGACTAATAATTATAAAGCTATTAGAATACACACATAAACATACACACACAATTAGTTTAATCTTCCTTAAATTAATGTTCAACTATTGACTGTTTCTTTTCTGAATTTTTTTTCTTGTCAGAATAGTAAAATTTTCATCAGGCAATAGTGTTCAACATCTAATCACTTTCATAGTTTTATTTAATCTTGTCAATCAAGTTTCCCTTTCTTTTGAAAAAGAAAAATTTGAGAAGAAACAGGCAATTTAGGATTTTTTTTCTTTGAAGCTAATATATACTTATGCATAATCTGCAGCAAAATATATTTTTAAAAATATGTCTTGAATTTCTTTTTATTTTTTATTTTTTTGAAGCAGAGTCTCATTTTGTCACCCAGGCTAGAGTGCCTTGGAGTCAGATTAGCTAACAGCAACATTCCTGGGTTCCAGCATCCTCCTGCCTCAGCTCCCCAAGTAGCTGAAACTACAGGTGCCCAGCACAAAGCTCAGCTAGTTTTTCTTTTCATCTTTTTTTTTTTTTTTTTGAGTCTCACTCTGTACACCTAAGTACAGTGCAGTGGTGGCATAGCTCACAGAAACCTCAAGCTCTTGGGCTCAAGCAATCATCTTGCCTCAGTTTTTCTGTTTTTAGTAGAAATGGGGTCTCACTCTTGCTTAGGCTGATCTTGAGCTCCTGACCTCAAGCAATCCTATGGCTTCAGCCTTCCAGAATGCTAGGATTACAGGTATGAGCCACCATACCTGACCTAAGTCTTGAATTTCTGATAGCCAAGTTTCCAAGTTTTGCCCTATTGATAACATGTTTCTAACTGAAAACAAGACTATAGTCAACCTCCATGTATACCCTCAGGTTCCACATCTGCAGATTCAATCAAGCTCATATTGAAAATATTAAAAAAAAATAAATAAATAAATAAAAAAAATAAAAATAATGTAATAAGACAAATAATATAAACAAAAACAATACAGTATAACAACAATTTATGTAGCATTAATATTGTACTAGGTATTATGAATAATTTAGAGATAATTTAAAGTGTGTGGGACTCCCTTTCCCCAATTCTAGGCAGTAAAGCTCAGAGAACAACTCCTTTCATTTAGGGAAAGGAGAGGGAAGGGTACAGAGGACTTTGTCTTGCAACTTGAGTATTGGCTCAGCCACAGCAAAATAAAGTACCAAGCAGATTCTTGAATCCCCTGCTTCCAGGCCTTAGCCTCTGGGTGACATTTCTGGACACACATTGGACCTGAAGGGAATCTGCTGCCCTGAAAAGAAGGATTCACCACCTGCTGGCTAAAGAGCTCTAGGGTATTAAATAAATACCAGCAGTAGCCAGGTAGTATTAGCTAGCCTTGGGTGAGACCCAATACTGGATGGCTTCAGATGTGATCCAGCATAGTGCTTGCTAGCTATGGTGGCCATGAAAGTGCTCACATCACCCTTGCTCCAACTCTGGGCAGCCCAGCATAAAGAGAAACTCCTGACTTAGGGAAAGCAAGAAGAGAACAAGAAACGTTGTATGGCATGCTAAGAAATTGTCTCTTATCTTACGCAAATCCATTATGTCAGTGCCTAGGAGTCCAGGATAGTTTGAGCATACCTGGGCTTAGGCCACCACTAGTGACCACAGGCTCAGAACACAGCAGTGTCCTCTTTGAATACACAGAAAGCTTTCTCAAGGTGACAAGCCCAGACTATGAAGACTGGAATAAATTCCTAACTCTTTAATGTTTAGGCACTAACGACATCCAGGAAAACATGATGTCACCAAAAGAATGAAATAAGGAGCTAGTGACCAATCCTATGTGACATCTCAGACAGCTAATTCACAATTGCTATCCTGAGGAAGCTCAATGAACTTCTAGATAACACAAAGAAGGAATTTAGAATTCTATCAGAGAAATTTGGCACAGAGATTGATATGAAATTATTAAATAGCTAAAAAATTAAATTGGCATTGCCAGAGCATTTCATCCAAAGATACAGAATACAAAATTCTTCTTAGCACATGAAAACTACTCTCGAGGACAGATTGTATGTTAGGCAATAGACAAGTGTCAACACATTTTTAAAAACTAAAATCATATCAAGTATCTTTTCTGATCACAATGGAATTGAACTAGAAATCAATTATAAGAGCAACTTTGGAACTATATAAACGTATGGAAAATAAACAATATGCTCCTTAACAAACTTTGGGTCAGTGAAGAAATTAAGAAGAAATTTTTTTAATTCTTAAAAAAAAAAAAAAAAAAAAAAAGGAAAACACAACATATCCAACTCTTTGGGATACAGAAAAAGCATTACTAAGTAGAAAGTTTATAGCAATAAACTCTTACATCAAAAACACAGGAAAACTTCAAATAAACTACCTAACTCTGCATTTTAAGAAACTGAAAAGGAAGAGCAAGCCAAATCCAATCTTTGTGAAAGAAAATAAATCATTAAGATCAGAGAGAAATAAAGTTGAGAATAAAAAAAATGCAAAAGATGAATGAAACAAAATGTTGTTTTTCTAAAAGATACAATTGACATTTACCAGATGGAGAAAAAAAGAAGACCTAAATAAACAAAATCAGAGATGAAAAGGAAACATTACAACTGATTCCAAAGAAATTCAAAGGCTCATTAGAGACTGTTTTGAGCAATTATATGCTGATAAATTGCAAAGCCTAAAAAAAATAAATAAATTCCTAGGCACATGCATTCTACCAGGGTTGAATTATGAAGAAATAAAAAAACTGAATGGAATCCTAGTACTCGGGGAAGCTGGAGGATCACTTGAGCTCTGAAGTTCCAGATGAGCCTGAGTAAGAATGAGACCCCCATCTATACTAAAAATAGAAAAAAATTACTTAGGTAGTGTATCAGACACCTGTAGTCCCAGCTACTCAGGTGGCCAAGGCAAGAGGATCACCCAAACCCAGGAATTTGAGATTGCTGTAAGCTGGTCTAATGCCATGGCACTCTAACCTGGGCAACAGAGTGAGACCCTGTCTCAAAAAAACCAAATAAATAAAAGTAAAAGATCCAACCTGAATGAACCAATAATAAGTAACAAAATAGAGGCGGTAATAAAAAGCCTCCCATAGAAGGAAAGCCCAGGACTTGATGGCTTCATTGCTAGATTCCACTAAACATTTAAAGAACTAGTGCCAGTCCTATTCAGTCTATTCCAAGAAAGCAAGGCGGGGGGAATTCTTACAAACTCATAGAATGATACCAACTCCAGACACAGACACAACAAAAACAGAAAACTATAGGCTAATATCCCTTATGAACATAGGTACAGACATCCCAGGTAAAGGACACACAACTTTGACTCTATCTGTACAAAACAAGTTATGTAACCAAAATGTGTGTACCTCCTAATATTCTGAAATTTTGTAAAAGCTATTGTAAACAAAACAGCATAGTACTGGCATAAAAGCAGACATATAGACCAATGGAACAGCATAGAGAACTCAGAAATAAATCCACATATCTGCAGTGAACTCATTTCCCCAAGAACATACATGGAGGAAAAGACAGTCTCTTCAATAAATGGTGCAGAGAAAACTGAGTATTCTTAGGTAGAAGAATGAAACTAGACTCTGACCTCTCACTATATACAAAAAACAACTCAAAATGGATTAAAGACTCAAATCTAAGATCTGAAACTATAAAACTACTGAAGGAAAATGTTGGGAAAACACTCCAAGACATTGTCTGGGCAAAGATTTTTGGAGTATGACCTCAAAAGCACATGCAACCAAAGCAAAATTGGACAAGTGGGATTGCATCAAGCTAAAAGCAGTAGCTGAGATATGGAAACCAACCTAAATGTCCATCAATGGATTAATGGAAAAAGAAAATGTGGTACATACACACACAGTGGAATATCATTCAGCCACAAAAAAAGAATAAAATCCTGTCACTAGCAATAGCAAGGATGGAGCTGGAAGCCATTACATAAAACAAGCCAGGCTCATTCATACGTGAAAGCCAAAAAGAAAACCTAAACTCACGGAATTAGATTGTAGAATGATGGTTACCAGGGGCTAGAAAGGGTAATTGAGAGATGTGATAAAGTGGGGATGGTTAATGGGTACAATAACATAGTTAGAATAAGATAGAGTGTTTGATAGCACAATAACAATAATTTATTACATGTTTTAAAATAACTAAAAGAATAAAATTGGAACATCCCATAAAAAGAATGGAGGTGGATTTTGATATCCAGAGGTACTCTGAAACCAATTCCTTGGGGATACCAATATATTAAAAATTACTAAGCTTAATAAATAATCATATTAAGCTTTCTGCTTTTGTTGTACTATGGATTACTGTATCAAATAATCCAAATCTTGACTAGAGCTGGTGATCAACAACAACAACAACAACAAAAAATAACTGTTATGATTGTTGAATTGATCGTGTTCTCAGAGACTATGTAGGTTTATTCTTAGACTTTTTTTGGTTCATTAGCAGGAACTGACACAGAGACATTTCAGGACTTACCTAGGAAAAAAGAACTCACCGCATTCATTCCTTGCCCAAAAAATGGCACCATGGCATGAGCTGCATCTCCCATCAGTACACAATGTGATTTAAAGTGAAATGAAGAGCACTTCACAGATATCAAGGGTTGGGCAGGCAACACAAAGAAGTCTTGCACCAATGCTGTCCTTCATAGGGAGAAAATCAGAACATAAAGATGTTAAATTAGGGTTTAAATATTGCTAAATTCTTTTAGATTTATTGAATTTCTTACCACTAAATTTTGTTGAAAAATACACAAGAATGTCAAGAAGAGAAAAGGAAAGGGCAACAATGAATTTCTTCAAGTCTTAAAATTTTATTGCTCTTACCTTCTCGCTCTGCAGCAATGTTATTACATTCAAAAGAACAAGTTTGGCTTCATTTGAATAATTTTAATATTTCTGTGTTATATGTTATGAAAACTTTTCATGCACAAGGACCATAACATTTTCAAATACATGGTTATATTTTAAGCTTCAGTAGAAAAACCAAACAAATGCTATTGTGCATTTGATTAAACAACAACAAAAGTAAACAAAAATTAAAATTAATATGAATCCTTACATATTTTAACATGTACAATAAGAATAAAACTAGTATGTGGAACATGTTGGTCAATGGGTACAAAATTTCAGTTAGATAGGAAGAATAAGTTCAAGAGATCTATTGTACCACATAATGTTTATAGTGAAAACCAAAATAACCATAATATTGTAAAGCATTAATAGAGGTTTTGTGAAAGCTATTAGTAGAGAAACAGTATATAGAATCTTAAATCTGGCTAGAGAGGCAAAAAATAGCTATGGAACCAGTTTTTAAAATTATAGTAGGGCTAATATTGGTGTGCAAAGATTTATCTTCATAGTTGGGGGGAAAGGGATAAATATAGACTGAGTTAGTCCACATGAAAAAATGTGAACTAGAAATTTATACAAGACCTGCTGTGAGCCAATGGGATATCTCTCTTACATAATCAACTTCTTTAATTTTTACAATTGACCTATGGTAAGTATCCTGAAACCTATTTTAAAAGTGAGATTAAAGGAAGCGAGGAGCAGTCACAGTATTAAAATCTTGCTCTGCTATAGACTAAATGTTTATGTTCACCTAAAATTCATATGTTGAAATCCTAAACCCAATTGATGATATTGGGGGGTGGGGAGTTTAGATGGTGATGAGGTCTTAAGAATGGAGCCTCTCTTAGAAGCCTTCTTCAAGAGAACAGAAAGAGAGAAAGTCAACAACCTAATGGGTCATCACAAGCAACTATAAAAGGAAGAAAAATCTAATCCCAAACCCAGCAGAAGAAAAGAAATAACCAAAATTAGAGCAAAATTAAATGAAATTAAAAACAAAAGAATTATACAACCGATCAATAAATAAAAAAGTTGGTTTTTAAAAAGGTCAATAAAAAAGATAAACCTTTGGCTATCCTAACCAGGAAAAAAGGAGTCAAATCTCTAATTTCATCAATCAGAAACAACAAAGATGAAATAACAACAGACCCTCAGAAATTCAAAAAATCCTTAATGAATATTGTAAGAAATTTTATTATCAGAAATTTGAAAATCTGAAGGAAATTGACCAATATTTGGAATCATGTCACCTTCCAAGACTTAGCCAGATTCAAGTGGAGAGGTTGAATAGGCCCATATCAAGTTCTGAAATAGCATCAACCATACAAAATCTCCCTAAAAAGAAAAGCCTGGAACCACATGGCTTCATGTCAGAATTCTACCAAACCTTTAAAGACGAACTAGCACCTATATTACTCAACCTGTTGCAAAATGTAGAAAAAGAAGGAAGACTACCCAACACGTTCTATGAAGCAAACATCACCCTGATCCCCAAACCAGGAAAAGACCCAACAAGAAAAGAAAATTATAGACCAATATCACTAAT
>CAUYPK010038165.1:0-14022 GCA_963574355.1 Loris lydekkerianus
GAGCTGGAACATATTCTTCTTAGTAAAGTATCCCAAGAATGGAAGAAAAAGTATCCAATGTACTCACCCCTACTATGAAACTAATTTAGGGTTTTCACATGAATGCTGTAACCCATTTGCAACCTAGGAATAGGGGGAGGGGGTAAAGGGAGGGGAGGGACGGGAGAGGTGGGTGGCAGGAGGGGTATTGGTGAGAATACATTTGTGGTGCATCTTACAATGGTATATGTGAAACTTAGTAAATGTAGAATGTAAATGTCTCAACACAATAACTGTGAAATTGCCAGGAAGGCTATGTTAATCAGTGTGATATAAATGTGTCAACCGGTCTGTGAAACTATTGTATGATGCCCCATGATCATATCAATGTACATAGCTATGATTTAATAAAAAACAAACAAACAAACAAAAAGCAACAAAGAAAATCCCAGACCATTCTCTCAGAGAGCTCTGGGATTTTTCAAAGAGGTCTAATATTTGCCTCATAGTAATACCTGAAAGTGATGAGGTTGCTGCAAATGATACAGATGCTTTGCTTCATTAAATAATTAAAGAGAATTGTCCAGACATGACCAGAGATTCTGAAATTCAGATAGCAGAGGGTTTTAGAACACAGGCGTGACCCAACCTTAATAAAAATTCCCATAGACACATTATAATTAATTTCACTAAAGTTAATATGAAGAATAAAATTCTGAAAGCTGTAAGAAGCAAGAAAACCATTACATCCAAGGGGAAAAACATTAGAATAAATGAAGATCTCTCCACTGAAACCTTTCAAGCTAGAAGAGGGTGGTAATCGACCTTTAATCTCCTTAAACAAAATAACTTTTAAGCCAGGATCCTGTAACCAGCTAAACTGAGTTTCACCAATGTTAGAAAATTAAATACTTTGACATTCACAGATTGAAGAAATTTGCCATAACTAAATGAGCTCTTAAGGATATTCTCAGACCTATCCTCCATAGTGAACAACACAATCCTCCACCACCAAAGTAAAATCACTCAGAAACTTTTGATCAAATTTCAACTTCCATAGTGGCGAAAGGATTCAAAATGTCCACTGGACTTTTGAAAAACTCAATACCCAAACTCTCTCTGGCTTATCATTACCCTCAATTAGTGTGAATGGCTTAAATTGCCCTCTAAAGAGACACAGTTTGGATGACTGGTAACAAAATCTCTGGCCAGACATCTGCTGCATTCAAGAATCTCACCTTACCTTAAAAGATAAACATAGACACAGTGTGAAGGGATGGTCATCTATAATTCAGGCAAATGGAAATCAGAAAACAGCAGGTTTTTCAATTTTCTTCGAAGATACAATAGGCATTGAACCAATTAAAGTAAGAAAAGAGAATGATGGTCACTTCTTATTTGTTAAGGGCAACACTCAACATGATAAGATTTCAATTATCAACATATATGCACACAACCAGAAGTCACCTTAATTTATAAGAGAAACTCTAACTGACATGAGCAATTTGATTTTCCCCAGCACCATAATTTTTGGAGACCTTAACACTCCTCTGGCAGTGTTGGAGAGATCCTCAAAAAAGAAGCTAAGCAAAAAAATTTTAGAATTAAACTTAACCATTCAACATTTGCATCTAATAGACATCTATAGAACATTTCAACCTAACAAAACTGAATGCACATTCTTGTCAGCAGCCCATGAATCACCCTCCAAATTGATCAGATCTTATGTCACAAGTCTAACCCCAGCAAATTTAAAAGAATAGAAATCATTCCTTATATTTTCTCAGACCATCATGGAATAAAAGTTGAACTCAGTAACAACAAGAATTTCCACACATATACAAAATCATGGAAACTAAATAATCTCATACACAACAATAGCTGGGTCATAGACAAGATTAAGAAAAAAATTACCAAATTTTTGGAACAAAACAATAATGAAGAAATGAACTGTCAGAACCTCTGGGATATAGCAATGGCGTCCTCAGAGAAAAATTTATAGTGTCCCAAGCCTTCCTCAAAGAATGGAAAGACAGGAAGTCAATAAGTTAATGGGACATTTCAAGCAAATGAAAAAGGAAGAATTTTCCAACCTTATACACAGCAGAAGAGAAAAATAACAAAAATTAGAGCAGAAATAAATGAAATTGAAAACAAACAAAAAAAAAATCGCACAACAGATCAACCAATGAGAGTTTTTTTGAAAAGGTCAATAAAATAAAGCTTTGGCTAATCTAAGAAGAAGTAAAAGACTAAAATGTCTAATTTCATAAATCAGAAATGATAAAGGCCAAATAACAACAGACACCTCAGAAATTTAACAATTCCTTAATGAATACTACATAAAACTCTACTCTCAAGTGTATGAAAATCTGAAGGAAAATGATCAATACTTGGAAACATGCCATTCTCCTCAACTTAGCCAGAAAGAATTGGAAATGTTGAACAAGCCTATAACAAGCTCTGAAATAGCATAAACTATAAGAAATCTCCTTAAAAAGAAAAACCTGGCACCAGATGGCTTCACATCAGAATTCTACCAAACCTTTAAACAGGAACCAGTTCCTATATTACTTAATATTTTCCAAAATATAGAAAGAGAAGGAATATGTCCCAACTCATTCTATGAAGCAAATATCACTCTGATATCAAAACCAGGAAAAGACCCAACAAGAAAAGAAAATTATATACCAATATATCTAATGACTATTGATGCAAAAATATTGAATAAGATCCTAGCAAACAGAATCCAAGAACACATAAAAAAAAAAAAATACACCATGACAAGGTGGGTTTCATCCCAGGGTCACAAGGATTGTACAATATATGTAAAACCATAAATATAATACATAACATAAACAGATTAAAAAATAAAAACAATATGATACTCTCAATTGATGCAGAAAAAGCTTTAGACAATCCAGCATCCTTTCTTGATCAGAAACCTTAAGATAATAGGTATAGAAGGAATATTTCTTAAACTGATAGAGGCCATCTACAGCAAACCTACAGCCAATATCATACTGAGTGGAGTAAAATTGAAATCATTTCCACTCAGATCAGGAACCAAGAAAAGATGCCCACTGTCTTCACTGCTTTTTAACATTGTAATGGAAGTCTTAGCCACCGCAATCAGGCAAGAGAAGGGAATCAAGGGGATCCAAATAGGACCAGAGAAGATCAAACTGTCACCTTTCGCAGATGATATGATTATATATCTGGAAAATCCCAGGGAATAAACTACAAAACTCCTAGAAGTGATCCAGGAATATAGTAATGTCTCAGGATACAAAATTAACACTAATAAATCTGTAGCCTTTATATACATCAACAATAGTCAAGGGGAAAAACAATCAAGGATTCTACTCCCTTTATAATAGTGCCAATGAAGATGAAACATCTGGGAGTGTATCTAAGTAGGGATATGAAAAATTGCTATAAAAAGAATTATGAAACTCTGAGATAAAAAATAGTGGAAGATGATAACAATAGGAAAAATATAACATGCTCATGGCTGTACAGAATCAACATTTGAAATATGTCTATACTACCTAAAGCAATTTACAGATTTAACCTGATCCCTATTAAATAACCTCTCTCATATTTTAAAGACCTGGAAAAATTAGTGCTTCGTTTCATATGGAAACAGAAAGAACCTCAAATAGCTAATACATTACTCAGAAATAAAAACAACTCGGGAGGAATCACGCTTCCAGACTTCAGACTATACTATAAATCGATAGTGATCAAAACAGCATGGTACTGGCACTAAAATAGAAAGATAGATGTATAGAACAGAATTGAAGACCAAAAGGTGAACCCAGACACTTATCGTCATTTGATTTTTGATAAGCCTATTAAAAATATAAATTGGGAGAAATAATCCTTATTTAATAAATGGTGCTGAATGAATTGGCTGGAAACTTGTAGAAGTCTGAAACTGGACCTACACCTTTCTCCTCTAACAAAAATCGACTCTAAATAGTTAAAGGATGTAAACTTATGACATGAAACTATAAATATTCTTAGACAGAGTGCAGGGGAAATGCTTGAGAAAATTTGCCTGAGAGAATACTTCATGAGGAAGACACCCTGGGAAATTGAAGCAACATCAAAAATACATTACTGGGATCTAATCAAATTGAAAAGCTTCTGCACTGCCAAAAAAACACTAAGTAAAGCAAATAGATAGCCCTCATAGTGGGAAAAACTTTTTCAAGTTATACTACCGACAAAAGTCTAAGAACAAGAATCCACAGAGAACTCAAATTTCTTACTAAGCAAAAAAAAAGTGATCCCATTTCATTGTGGGCAAAAGACATTAACAGAAGCTTCTCTGAAGAAGACAGGTGCATGGCCTACAGACACATGAAAAAATGCTCGTCATCTTTTATCATCAGAGAAATGCAAACCAAAACTACTCTGAGATAACATCTAACTCCAGTAAGAGTAGCCCACATCACAAATCCTATAACAACAGATGCTGGCATGGATGTGGCGAAAAGGGAACACTTCTGCACTGCTGGTGGAAATGCAGGGTAATATGTTTTTTTCCTAAGGAAGTTTGGAGAACACTCAGGGATCTAAATGTAGACCTGCCATTTGATCTTGCAATTACTCTTCTAGATGTATACCCAAAGGACCAAAAATCATTTGGCAAAAAATATATTTGCACCAGATTGTTCATTTCAGCTCAATTCATAATAGCCAAGTCATGAAAGAAGCCCAAGTGCCCATTGACCCATGAACAGATTAATAAATTGTGGTATATGGATACCATGGAATATTATGCAGCAGTAAAAAAATGGAGACTTTATCTCCTTTATGTTTACATGGATGGAGCTGGAAAATATTCTTCTCATTAAAGTATCGCAGTAATGGAAAAAACAGTATCTAATGTACTCAGTACTATTGTGAAACCAATTTATAATAACTCACATTTACATATGAAAAATGAAATACAAATTTAGCTTAGGATGAAGGAGAGAAGAGGAGGGAGAGCCAAGGAGATGGGGTGGGAGGTATAGTAAGGAATAATAGGGGGACCACAACTACGGAGCACATTGCAAGTGCAAGTTGGTTCTGTCAAGTGTAGAACAGAAATGTCCTAATGCTATAATTGGGTAAATGAGGTGAAAGCTATGCTGATTAGTATGATGTAAGCACTCCAATTTGTACAAATAATCAAGACACTGAAATTGGCATAATTGTATTTCTGATCTATGTACAAAAGACTTAATAAAAAAATAAAAGTAAAAAAAATAATTTCAAGCAGTAAATCAAACGGTGTCTCAATGATTCAACGAATTTAAACATAAAATGACAAAAGATTTTAACACATTGAGTGAAGAATTTGTAGCACTCAAAGATTTGTAAAATACAGTAGAATCCCTCAGTAATAGAATGGAGCAGGCAGAAGAAAGGATCTTTGACATTAAAGACAAAGCTTTTGAATGCTCCCAAACGCTTAAACAGGATAAAAGGTGGAGGACAAAAATGGATCATTCCCTCAGAGAGCTCTGGGATAATTCACAAAGATCTAATATTCACCTTTTAGGAATACCTAAAGGTGATAAGGTTGCTGTGAAGAATACAGATGCTTTACTTCATGAAATAATCAAAGAAAATTTTCCAGACAAGGCAAGAGATTCTGAAATTCAGATAGCAGACAGTTTTAGAACACTGGCACAAATCAACCCGAATAAGACAACTCCCATACACATCATAATTAACTTCACCAAAAGTAATATGAAGGAGAAAATTCTGAACTCTGTAACATTTAAGAAATCCATAACCTTCAAGGGGAAGAATATTAGAATGACTGCAGATCCCTCTGCTGAAACTTTTCAAACCAGAAGATGGTGGTCATCGACCTTTAATCTCCTTATACAAAATAACTTTCAACCCAGGAACATGTATCCAGCTAAACTGAGTTTCATCTATCATAGAAAATTAAATACTTTAATGACATCCACATGTTGAAGAAATTAGCCATAAATAACCCAGATCTCCAGAATATTCTCAGATAATGAACAACACAATCCTCCACCACCAAAGCAAAATCACTCAGAAACTTTTGATCAAATTTCAACTTCCATATTGGTGAAAGAATAAAAAATGTCCACCAGACCTTTGAAAAACTCGATGCACAAAACTTTCTCTGAGTTATCAATACTCCCAATTAATGTGAATGGCTTAAATTACCCTCTAAATAAGTACAGATTGGCTGACTGGATACAAAAACTCAGGCCAGACAGCTGCTGCATTCATGAATCTTAACTTACTTTAAAATACAACCATAGACTCAGGGTGAAAGGATGGTCATCTATAATTCAGGCAAATGGAAATCAGAAAACAGCAGGTGTTGCAATTTTATTCACAGATACAATAGGCATTAAACCAATTAAAGTAAGGAAAGATAAAGATAGTCACTTCTTATTTGTTAAGGGCAACACTCAACATAATGAGATTTACATTATCAACATTTATGCAACCAACTGGAATGCACCACAATTTATAAGAGAAAATCTAACTGATATGAGCAACCTGATTTCCCCCACCACGATAGTTTTTGGAGAGTTTAATACTCCTTTGACAGTGTTGGATTGATCCTCTAACAACATGCTAAGCAAAGACATTTTATACTTAAACTTAACCATTCAATATTTGCATCTAAAAAACATCTACAGAACATTTCATCCTTACAAAACTGAATGCACATTCTTCACATCAGCCCATGGATCATCCTGTAAAATTCATCACATCTTAGGTCACAAGTCTAACCTGAGAAAATTTAAAAGAATAGAAATAGTTCCTTGTATTTTCTCAGACAATCCTGGAATAAATGTTGAACTCAGTAACAACAGGAATCTGTATATGCATAAAAGACATGGAAACTAAATAACCTCATGCTGAATGATAGCTGGGTCATACATGAGATCAAGAAGGACATTACAAATTTTTTTGAAAACATCAATAGTGAAGACAGGAACTATCAGAACCTCTGGGATACAGCAAAAGCAGTCCTAAGAGGAAAATTTATAGCATTGCAAGCCTTCCTCAAAAGAATGGAAATAGAGGATGTCAACCACTTAATGAGACATCTCAAGCAACTGCCAAAGGAAGAATTTTCTAACCCTAAACCCAGTAGCAGGAAGAATAATTAAAATTAGAGCAGAACTAAATGAAATTGAAAACAAAAGACTCATGCAACAGATCAACAAATCAAAGAGTTGGTTTTTTGAAAAGACGAATAATATAGATAAAACTTTGACTAACCCAATTAGAAGTGGAAGAGTAAAATCCCTAATTTCATCAATCAGAAATGACAACGGCCAAATAAAATCAGACTCCTAAGACATTTAACAAATCTTAAATGAATGCTACATAAAACTCTATTTTCAGAAGTATGAAAATCTGAATGAAATAGATTAATACTTAGAAACATGCCACCCTCCTAGACTTAGCCAGAAAGAAGTGGAAATGTTGAACAAGCCTGCAAGTTCTGAAATAGCATCCAGCTATCAGAAATCTTCCCCAAAAGAAAAGCCTGAGACCAAATGGCTTCACAACAGAATTCTACCAAACCTTTAAAGAGGAACTACTACTTATATTACTTAATCTTTTCCAAAATATAGAAAAAGAAGGAATACTTGCAAACACGTTATGTGAAGCAAATATCACCCTGATACTAGAACTAGGAAAATACCCAACAAGAAAAAAATAATTATAGACCAATATCTCTAATGAATATTGATGCAAAAATATTCAATAAGATCCTAGCAAACAGAATCAAAAAACACATCAAACAAATTATACGTCACAACCAGGTGAGTTTCAACCCAGGGTCCTAAGGTCGGTTTAATATTCATAAATCCATAAATATAATTCATCACATAAACAAATTAAAACACAAAGACCATATGATTCTCTCAATCAATGCAGAAAAAGCTTTTGACAATATCCAGCATCCTTTCTTGATCAGAACGCTTAAGAAAATAGGTATGGAAGGAACATTTCTTAAACTGATAGAGGCCATCTACAGCAAACCCACAGCCAATATCATATTGAATGGAGTAAAATTGAAATCATTTGCACTCCAATCAGGAACCAGGCAAGGATGCCCATTGTCTCCACTGCTTTTTAACATTGTAATGGAGGTCTTAGCCTCCACAATCAGGCAAGAAACGGCAATCAAGGGGATCCAAATAGGACCAGAGGAGATCAAACTGTCACTCTTCGCAGACAATATGATTATATATCTGGAAAACCCCAGGGAATCAACTATAAAACTCCTAGAAGTGATCAAGGAATATAGTAATTTCGCAGGATACAAAATTAATACTCATAAATCCATAGGCTTTATATATACCAAGAATAGTCAAGGGGAAAAAACAATCAAGAACTCTATTCCCTTTACAATAGCGCCAAAGAAGATGAAACATCTGGGAGTGTATCTAACTAAGGACGTGAAAGATCTCTATAAAGAGAACTATGAAACTATGAGAAAAGAAATAGATGAAGATATTAACAAATGGAAAAATATACCATGCTCATGGCTGGGAAGAATCAACAGTGTTAAAATGTCTATACTACCTAAAGGAATCTACTGATTTAATGCGATCTGTATTAAAGCACCCCTGTCACAATTTAAAGATTTGAAAAAATTAGTACTTCATTTTATATGGAAAAATAAAAAACCTCAAATAGCCAAGACATTACTCAGAAATAAAAACAAATTGGGAGGAATTATGCTTCCAAACTTCAGACTATACTACAAATAGATGGTGATCAAAACAGCATTGTACTAGCACAAAAATAGAGGGGTAGATGTATGGAACAGAATTGACAACCAAGAGATGAACCCAGACACTTATCGTCATTTGATCTTTCATAAGCCTATTTAAAATATAGCAGCACCTGTGGCTCAATAAGTAGGGAGCTGACCCCATATATCGAGGGTGGTGGGTTCAAACCTGGCCTTGGCCAAACTGCAACAAAAAATAGCCGGGCATTGTGGTGGGCGCCTGTGGTCCCAGTTACTGGGGAGGCTGAGGCAAGATAATCACTTACTCCCAAGAGCTGGAGGTTGCTGTGAGCTGTGATGGCACAGCACTCCACCAAGGGCAATAAAATATATATATTGGGGGAATGATTCTCTATTCAATAAATGGTGCTGGGTAAATTGGCTGGAGAACTGTAAAAGACTGAAAATGGACCCACACCTTTCTCCTCTAGCAAAAAGTGACTCTTACTGGCTAAAAGACTAAAACTTATGACATGAAACTATAAAATTCTTTGACAGAGTGGAGGGGAAACGCTTGTAAAAATTGGCCTGGTAGAATAATTTATGAGAACACCCTGGGCAATTAAATGCAGAATACAAATGCCTACATACAGTAACTAAGAAATTGCCATAAAGGCTACGCTGAACAGTTTGATGAGAATACTTCAGATTGTATATGAAAGCAGCACGTTGTACCCCTGGATTGCACTAATGTACACAGCTATGATTTAACAATAAAAATAAATAAATTAAAAAAATTACAAATTAAATATCTTCTACACTGCTAAGAACACACTAAATAAAGCAAATAGACAGCTGTCAGAATGGGAGAGGACTTTTGCAATTTATATTTCCGACAAAGGTCTAGTAACCAGAATCCAAAGATAACTCAAACTCATTACTAAGAAAAAAAATAAGTGATCCCATTTCATTTTAGGCAAGAGACATGAACGGAAGCTTCTCTGAATAAGATAGGCTCATGGTCTACAGACACATGAAGAAATGCTCATCATCTTTAATCATCATAGAAATGCAAACCAAAGCTACATTGAGATACCATCTAACTCCAGTAACAGTATCCCACATCACAAAATCCCAAAACTACAGATGTTGGCGTGGGTCTGGAGAAAAGGCAACACTTCTTCATTGCTGATGGGAATGCAAGCTAGTACATTCATTTTGGAAGGAAGTTCGGAGAACACTCAGGGATCTAAATGTAGACCTGCAGTTTGATCCTGCAATTCCTCCTCTAGGTAGATATTGAAAGGACCAAAAATTATTTGACAATAAATATATTTGCACCAGAATGTTCATTGCAGCTCACTTCATAACAGCCAAGTCATGGAAGAAGCCCAAATGCCCATCGAGCTTTGAATGGATTAATAAATTGTGGTATATGTATACCATGAAATACTACGTAGCATTAAAAAAAAATGGAGACTTTACCTCTTTTATGTTTACATGGATGGAGCTGGAAAATATTCTCCTTAGGAAAGTATCTCAGGAATGAAAAATAAAAATGTATCCAATGTACTCAGTACTACTGTGAAACCATTTTAGAATCACTCACACTTGCATATGGAAAATGAAACACAACTATAGTGTAGGATAAAGGATAGGAGGGGAGGGAGAGGGAAACAGAGAAGGTGGATTGATAGAGCGAGGGTTATTAGGGCAACCACACCTATGGAGCACATACCAAGTACAAGTTGGGTCTATCAGGTTTAGAACACAAATGTGTTAATGCTGTAATTGGATAAATAAGGTGAAAGCTATGTTGATTAGTAGGATGTAAGCTTTCCAGTTTGTACAAATAATCAACACATCAAATCCCATAATGGCATAAATGTATTTATGATCTATGTACAAATGACTTAATAAAAAAATAAAATAAAGATGAAAGAATAAAAAAAACAAGCAATGTGACCTAATCTTATATACACTCATACGAATCTGAAATATATTTTTTCAATTATTCACTGTGATTTAGTGAAATTCATTTGAAAGGTGCAAGGATGTTTCAACATATCCAAATATCAGACAGCATATTAACAGAATCAAGGAGAAAAACAAGATGATGATTTCTCTATGATGAAAAAGGACTTTATTATATAATTAAGTGCTTTTATGTGATGATTTCTGTATGTTCAAAAAGCACACAATTCAACATTATGTCATGATGCAAACTCTTAACAAATTGGATGTTGAAGAAACGCACCTCAAATCAGTCAAGTTCCTGTATAACATATACCCACCTAATATCATACTGAATAAGAAAATACTGAAATTCTCTAAGATAAGTTATAAGATAAAAAAAAACCCACTTTTACAGTTTTATTTAACATAGTACCAGATATCTTACTTAGAAAAAATTCGTCAAGGGAAAGAAAGGGCTTCCAAATTGGAAAGTAATAAATGGAATCATCCTATTTTCATATGAAATGATCTTATATTTAGAAAATGCAAAAGATTATATCAATATTAACTCATAGAACTGATAAATAAATCCATTAAACTCGCAAAATACAAAATAAATCTTAAAGAATAAGGCACAAGGTTCAAAATGTCAGACTAGAAGAAGCCTATACACATAGTTCCCAGGGAAAGAATCAAAAGTTGCAAGTAGTTGCCAACCCACTATAAAACTTCTTGGAGAGAGTATTGTAAATCATCAGAGAAGTAATGGGGGAGATTAAGGGTAAAAAAGAGGGTGGTGAGAATATCCACTAAGCAATACCGTGAGGTACCTGGAGGAGATGCCCACCCATGGGGAAGGGACAAAGATCAGAATTCCAGAGCTCCAAGCTATCTTCAGAGATACTGCAACCCAAGCTGCAAGGGCTGCCTCTGATCACTGAAGTTCTCTGCACTGATCAGAAAACTGCTTGGAAACAGCAGTAACATCCAGATGATCCAGTATCATCCAGAATCCAGGCTCAGGAGGTACCTGGTGACTTCATCTTGGGGTCATCACAACGGAGGATATTCTGAGCTCTTGGGTCTAAAACTCTGTATGTACATAAGGATTGGGGTCACTAAAACTGCCTCCACATCCACAGTCAGGCCAAGAAATAATCAGGGTGAGAAAATGCTCTTGTACACCCTGTGATTGTGAGCTGAGTACTTGGGGAATTCAAAAAGTGAAGACACTGATGCCACTTAAAATATCTCATAGTAAAATCCTCAGTGGGTCCTGCCTGGGGAACTACCAGAAAGTTCACCGAATGCCCTCCTGTGTACTGCCTGGTGGAACATGGAGTCATGCCAACTCATAGGTCATATGCCCATAACACCATACAGCACTACACCGGAAGTCCATTGTTACACCACTGACCTGTGATACATGAGGCATTGCCTTGCCATGTGCTTCTATTACACTTAGACCTGGGTGGAGAGAATGCCTACAACACTGACACCTGTGGCCACTACCTACATTGCCTTTCCTTCCAGTTACTGCTAATGCTGTGGGCATACCTGGGAAGAATTATCTCCCACAATACCAGCTTACATAAAGAAAGACTAGCCCACCCTCCCATCGGAGCTTCCAACAAACTGCTACATGGGGAAAAGCTCAACATGCGACACAAAGATCTCCCAGCACAGGCTTAAATTCTGACAACCATAGGAGAACCCAACAACAATAACCAGCTACATAATAGGATCTCCTCAGTGGATCCACTCCTCTACTGCAGGATCAATAATCCAGAATAGGGCACAACTATGCCACCTAGGGACCTCTCTTTCTTCTTATTAAGTATAAGATTCATAGAGAAGGAGCCCCACAAACCTCTCTTCCTGAGCTGAGAGAAAAGGATTCAGATGATTAGAAACCAACAAAACAATGACAACATGAAAAAAAAAAGCTACTTCTCTGCCTGTAAATATCACAATACATCTACAGAAACAGACCCCAAACAAAAGAAATGGTTCAAATTTCAGAAATGGAATATAAAACATGGTGAGAAAATAAGACAACTGAAGATAAAGAGGAAGTTAAAAACCAACACAGAGAAGCAAAAGAAAAAACAAAAAAACAAAACAACAACAACAAAGAAAAAACAAAGTCAGGACTTAAATAAAGCCAATGAAAAAATTGCTACATAGACAACATTAAAAAAAAATGTCAACACCCTCAAGGATCAATAGGGCAGAAACAGCACAAGACCCCATGCGCAAACAAATAGCTGAGATGTCAGAAATTGTATTCAGGATCTGGATAGCAAAGAAGATCAGATTAGAATTCCAAAAGTTATCTCAAAAATTTAATGAATTCAATGACCAAATGACCAAAGATTTTGAAACATTAAGACAAGAAGTTGCATCCCTCAAAGATCTTAGAAACACAATAGAATCCCTCAGTAACAGAATGGAACAAGCAGAAGAAAGGATATCTGACATTGAAGACAAAGCTTTCCAATGCTCTCAGACTCTCAAAGAAGAAGAGAAATGTAGAGAAAAAACAGACCACTCTCTCAGAGAGCTCTGAGATAATTTGAAGAAAACCAATATTCATCTTATAGGGATCCCCGAAAGTGATGAAGTTGCTTCACAAGGCACAGAGTCTCTTCTCTATGAGATTATGAAGGAGAATTTTCCAGATATGCCAAGAAACTCTGAAATTCAGATAGCAGGCAGTTTCAGAACTCCAGCATGACTCAACCCGAATAAGACATCCCCCAGACACATCATAATCAATTTCACTAAAGTTAATATGAAGGAGAAAATTCTGAAAGCTGCCAGATGAAAGAAAACCATTACCTACAAGGGAAAAATATTAGAATAACTGCAGATCTCTCTGCTGAAACCTTTCAAGCTAGAAGAGGATGGTCATCGACTTTTAATCTCCTAAACAAAATAACTTACAACCCAGGATCTTGCACCCAGCTAAACTGAGCTTTATTTATGGTGAAGAAATTAAATACTTCAACGACATTCACATGTTGAAGAAACTTGCCACAACTAAACCAGCTCTCCATGACATTCTTAGACCTATCCTCCGTAAAGACCAAGATAATCCTCCACGACAAAAGTAAACCCACCCCAAAAATTTTTGATCAAATTCCAACTTTCACAGTCACAAAAGGATTAAAAATGTCCACCGGACTCTCAAAAGGCTAATCAATATTCTCAATTAATGTGAATGGTTTAAATTGTCCTCTAAAGAGGCACAGGTTGGCTGACTGGATACAAAAACTCAAGCCACATATCTACTGCATCCAAGAATCGCATCTTCCATTAAAAGACAAATATAGACTCAA
>CAUYPK010038166.1:0-14190 GCA_963574355.1 Loris lydekkerianus
ATTCAGTGGGGAAAAGATTCCCTATTTAACAAATGGTGCTGGGTAAACTGGCTGGCAACCTGTAGAAGATTGAAACTGAACCCACACCTTTCACCATTAACTAAGATAGACTCTCACTGGATAAAAGATTTAAACTTAAGACATGAAACTATAAAGAAGGGGTAGGTTTTGGTGGAGGGAGGGTAAGGGGTGGGGCCACATCTCTGGTGCATCTTAGAATGGGTACAGTCAATTGCACTAATTGACTATGATTATGACTATGATTTAACAATAAAAATAAAATAAAATAAAATAAAAATCCCCCCCCAAAAAAGAGTTTGACCTCCTCTGTTCCCATTTGAATGTCTTTGATATCCTTCTCTTGCCTGATTTAATTGGCTAGAACTTCCAGTACAACAGTGAGTAGCAGTGGAAATATTAGGCATAATTTTTTGGTTCCAGTTTTAAGTGGAATTGTTTTCAGTTTTACTTCATTGAATATGAAATTGGCTGTTTCAATTTTGTTGTGCAAGTTTGTTGTGCATAAATTATATCAGTTAAAGAAATATCCCATCTATGTCTGTTTTCTTAGGTGTACTTGTAAAAAGGGATGCTGAATTTTGTCAAATGTATTTTTTTTGTGTATCTATTAAGAGGATCACATGGTCTTTGTTTTTGCTTCTGTAATTTGTGTGGCGAATTACATTTATGGATTTATGTATGTTGAACCAACCTTATATCCCTGGGATAAAGTTCACCTGATGTGTGTGTGTGTGTGTGTGTGTGTGTGTGTGTGTGTGTATAGTGTGTAGATAAATCCTGTTTGCTAGGATCTTATTTAGTATTTTTTAGCACTATTAATTAATGAATATAGATCTGTACATTTACTGTTTTTTTGGGTCCTTTCCTGGTTTTGAAATCAGGGTGATATTTTCTTTGTAGAATGTATTTGAGAGGATTACTTCCTTTTTCATATTTTGGAAAAGGTTATACAATATAGGTACTAGCTCCCGTCAAATGTTTGGTAGAATTCTTGTGAAAAACCATCCAGTCCAGAACTTTTTAGATTTTTAATTGTGGATGAAATTTCAGTACTTGATATTGGTCTATTCAGCATTTCTAAGTTGTTTCTGTTTGAGTTTAGAAAGGTGAGTTGACTCTCGGTATAGGTACTTTCCTCTACATTTCCAAATTTCTTGGCGTAGTTTTTGTGGAAACCACTGATGGTCTTTTTTATCTCTGTTGTATCTGTTGTTATTTCCCCTTTATCATTTTTGATTGAGGTTGTTAGAGGTCTTACTTTTCTATTTCTAGTTAGTCTGGACAAGAATTTTTCAATTTTACTTATTTATTTTTTTAATTTGAAGTTAATGTGAGGGTACAAACAACCAGGTCACAATATTTGAATTTGTTAAGTAAAGTAAAATTTAGAGTTGTGTTCCACACCCCAAAGGTGTGCCATACACACCTAGTCATTGAGGGGGAGAACATTAATTCCTCCTGCCAGCCTTTTCCCTCCTAACTTGAATTGAATTGAGGTGTTTTTGTTTTTGTTTTTGTTTTTTCAAAGTGGGCATAATTAGACAGTCTGGATTAATATTAGTATAGAGTACATTGGATATTTGCTTTTCCATTCTTGTGCTACTTTTACTAGAAAGAATGTGTTTCATTTCCATCTAGTTAATAGATATAAAGATAACATCTTATTTAACAGCTGAATAATACTCTATGGTGTACATATACCACAGTTTGTTAATCAATTTCTGAGTTGATAGGCAATTAGGTTGTTTTCGCATCTTGGCAATTGCAAATTGAGCTGTGATAAACAATCTAGTGCAAATGTCTTTATGATAGAATGATTTTTCTTTCCTTCTAGATAGATGTCTAGTAGTGGGATGGCAGGGTCAAATGGGAGGTCTAATTTGAGTCCTTTGAGGATTCTCCATACTTCGTTCAAAGAGGCTGTATTAATTTTCAGTTCCAGAAATAGTGTAAACGTGTTCCTGTCTCTCCACATTCACACCAGCGTCTACAACTTTGGAACTTTGTAATATGCACTGATCTTACTGGGGTTAAGTGATGTCTCAGGTGGTTTGATTTGCATTTCTTGGATGATTAGGGACAATGAGCATTTTTTCATATGTTTGTTAGGTATTCATCTGTCTTCCTCAGAGAACATTCTGTTCATGTTTCTTGCCAAATGACAGTTGGGATTATTTACTCTTTTATTGTTGCTTACTTTGAATTCGGTGTGGATCCCTGGTATCAATAGCTTCACAATAGCTTCAAAGAAAATGAAATACCTAGGAATAGACCTAATAAATGAGATGGAGGATGTCTACAAATAGAATTATGAAACCCTAAGAAAAGAAATAGCAGAAGACATTTAAAAATGGCCTTTGTCAGATTTGTAGCATGCAGATAATTTTTTTGCTTCTGAAGGTTGTCTGTGTGCTTCAGTTGCTATGTCCTTAGCTGTGCGGAATCTTTTCAGTTTGATTGAGTCTGTGTTTAATTTGTTATTGACATTTCCACTAAATTCTTCATAAAATCTTTACCCAGGGCAATATTCTCAAGAATTTTACCTACACTTTCTTCTATATTTTTTATCATTTTATATCTTAGATTTACATATTTTATCCATCTTGAGTAAATTTTTATAAGTGGTGAAAGGTGGAGTCCAGTGGTGGATAGGGATGCTTTTCCCCACTGTATACTTCTGTTTGATTTATCAAACATTTGATTGCAACTGAACACTGAAGTTCTAGCACATGCATTCAGGCACAAGAAGGATAAAAAGGGCATCCATATGGTGGCAGAGGAGGTCAAACTCTCACTCTTTATTCTTAGAGAACTGAGAGACTCAGCCACAAGACTCCTTGAAGTCATTAAGAAATACAGTAATGCCTCAGGGTATAAAAATCAATGTCCACAAATCAGTAACCTCTGTATATTCCAATTAGCAGTCAAGTTGAGAAGCTAATTAAAGACATAATTCCCTTCACAATAGCTTCAAAGAAAATGAAATACCTAGGAATTCTGGGTTTCTGAATACCTGGTTTTCTGTTCTGTTCCATTTGTCTGTGTCTCTATTTTTGTGCCAGTTACCATACTGGTTTGATCACTGTGGACTTGTAATTTAAGCTATAATCTGGTAGACTAATGTCTCTGGCCTTGTCTTTGTTACTAAAAGTTGTCATGGGCATATGGTTTTTGTTCTGGTTTTATCCAAAACAAAGAACTATTTTTTCAAGTTCTTCAAAGTTTGGTGTTGGTATTTTAATGGGGATTGCATTGAATCTGTAGATTGCTTTGGGTAGGATAGACATTTCAACAATGTTAACTCTTCCCCAGTCAAGAGCATGGTATATGTTTTTCCATTTTAAAATATCTTCTATTTCTTTTCTTAGGCTTTCATAATTCTGTTTTTAGATGTCCTCCAGCTCATTTATTAGGTCTATTCCTAGGTATCTCATTTTCTTTGAAGCTATTGTGAAGGGAATTATGTCTTTAATTAGCTTCTCAACTTGACTGCTAATTGGAATATACAAAGGTTACTGATTTGTGGACATTGACTTTTATACCCTGAGGCATTACTGTATTTCTTAACGACTTCAAGGAGTCTTGTGGCTGAGTCTCTCGGTTCTCTAAGAATAAAGAGTGAGAGTTTGACCTCCTCTGCCACCATATGGATGCCTTTTTTATCCTTCTTCTGCCTGAATGCATGTGCTAGAACTTCAAAAACTCTATTGAATCCTAGTGGTGATATGGGACATCCTTGTCTGGTTCCAGTAATAAGGGTAAAGCTTTAAGTTTTATTCTATTCAATATGATGTTAGCTGTGGGTTTGTCAAAGATGGTTTCAATCAGCATAGTTAATGTGCCAACTATGCCTATTTTATTAAATGTTCTTGTTAGAAAAGGATGCTGGATTTTGTCAAATGGTTTTTCTAGATGTATTGAGAGGATTAAATGATTTTTGTGTTTGCTTGTATTGATATGGTGAATTACATTTGTGGATTTCCATATGTTAAATTAGCCTTGATTCCCTGGGATGTAGCCTACTTGATCGTGATGTATAATTTTTTAATGTGTTACTGTAATCTTATTGACTAAGACTTTATTGAGTATTTTTGCCTCAGTATTCATTAGTAAAATTAGTCCAAGGTTCTCCTTTTTAGTTAGGTCCTTTCTTGGTTCTGATATCATGGTGATGTGTGTTTAGAATATGTTAGGGAAGGTTCCTTCTTTCTCAATAGTTTGGAATGGTTTCTACAGTATACATACAAGCTCTCTTATTGAAGTTTTAATAGAATTCTTTTGTGAATTCATCTGGTCAAAGGATTTTTTTGTTGAAAAATTTTTTTAATTGTTTTTTTCAATCTCAGTGCTTGATATTGGTCTGTTCACGAGATCTATTCCTTCCTGATTAAGTTTGAAGAGATAGTGTGATTCACAGTATTGGTCAATTTCCTCCACATTGTCAAATTTCTGGGCAGAGAGGATTTTTTAGTAGTTAAAGATAAACTCTTGTATCACTGTAGTATCTGTTATTTTCCCTGTTTTTTTTTTTTTTTTTTTTTTTTCAGATTGAGGTTACTGGAAATTTTGCTTTTCTGTTTCTAGTTAATCTGACCAAAGGTTTATTGATTTCATTTATCTTTCAAAACAATCAAGTTTTTGTTTCATTAATTTTCTGAATGATTCTTTTGTTTTCAGTTTCATTTATTTGTGATTTAATTTTGGTTATTTCTTTCCTTCTGCTATGTTTGGGATTGTACTTTTCTTCCTCTTTCTATTTCACATGATTCATTAGATTGTTGATGTGCTCTCTATTTTTAGGATGTAGGCATCTAATGTGATAAAAATTTCCATCTAGGACTGCTTTTGGTGACTTGTACCATCATAGTTGTTATGTTCAAGAATCTCTCTCCTTTATGTCTTCCTTGACTTAACTATCATTCAGCATAAGGTTGTTTAATTTACATGCCTTTGTGTGGGGATGAATATTTTTGTTTGAGTTGAGTTTCACTTTTATTGCTTTGTGGTTTGAGAGATACAAGGTATAATTTTAATTCTTTTAATTTGTTTATATTTTATTTGTATCCTGGGATATGATCTATTTTGCAGTATGTTTCCTGGGCTGATGAGAAGAATGTATATTATTTAGCTTTGGGGTGGTATGTTCTGTATATGTCTATGAAGCCTATTTGTCTAGGGTCACATTTAAGTCTCTTATATCTTTGTTTAGTTTCTGTTTAAAGTATCTGTTCAGTTAAGCCTATCTGGTAAAGTACCCAGTTATTATAGTGTTATAGGATATTATATTGCTCAAACCAATCAAGGGCTGTTTAATACATTTACCTGGGTGCATTTTAGTTGTTTGTATAAATATGTAGAATTGAAACGTCCTCCTGTTGTATGTTCCCTTGACCAATATGAAGTGATCATCTTTGTCTTTCTTAACTTACTTGCTTAAAATACACTTGCAAGTGAAAATAAGATTGTGACCCATCCTTTCTTCTGGTTTTCATTTGCCTGAAATGTTGTTTTTGAACCATTTACTCTGGGTCTTGTTTTCTCCTTCAAGGTTGAGTGTGTTTCCTGGAGACAGCTTATGGATGGCTTGTGCTATCTATCCAATCAGCCATCCTTTGCCTCTTCAGTGGGGTATTCAAACTATTGACATTTATGGAGAGAATTGATAAGTGTGGTATTCTATTAACTTTATTTTGTGGAGTTCCATTGCTTAGTTTTATTCTTTGTGCCTTTGTGGAAACTAGGTTTTTGTCCTTCACTTTGTGTGTTTTTATTTGATGGTGCTCTATGGTGGTGTTCAGTGTTGAGAATAGATGTGTTTCCAATAGAGCTGGTCTTGTGGTGAATTTCATTATTGTTTGTATAACATTAAAAGGTTTGATTTCTCTTTTAATTTTGGAGCTTAATTTAGCAGGATAAAAACTTCTGGGCTGATAATTGTAATGTTTAAGAATGTGAGGTATATTACCATTCTATTTTGGCTTGTAAGGTTCTGCTGAAAAGACCACTATTACCCTGAAGGATCTGCCCCTATATGCCAATTGGTGCTTGTTCCTGGCTGCTTGCAGAATTTTCTCTTTTATGTTGACTTTTGATAGGTTCATTACAATGTGTCTTGGAGATGCTCTATTTGTGTTTAGATAACTCATGGTTTTATACCCCTCTGAAAGGAGTGTTTCAGCATCTCTAGTGATACTTGGGAAATTTTCATTTATGATATCCTCCAGAAGGGCTTTAATTTATTTGGAACATTCATCTTCCCCTTCAAGGATTTCCATAATTCGTGTATTTGAACATGTCCTAGAGTCCCATAATTCTCCAAGTATGTTCTGCTTTCTCTTTCAGCTATTCTGCCTCTTTAACTTTTGTCATGAGCTCAAGAGCTTTATACTCTAGCTTTGACATTCTTTCTTCTCCATAGTCTAAAGTGCTATTGATATTTTCTATTGAATCTTTAAGTTCCCTGATTGACTCCATCAATTTCTTAAACTTTACCTTATCCTTTCTATATTCTTCATATCTTTTGTCCATTTTTGGTTCTGTTTTTATACTTTCTCATCAATTGTCTATTTTTTTTTTTATCACCCATATTTTAAGTTCCTCTTCTGTCATTTTCATTAATTATTTGTAGGTGAAATCCCCTGTGGTAGCTACTTCATGAACTTTTGGAGGGGTTGATCTGCTCTGATTTTCCCTATTGCCAGAATTTTTCTATTAATACCTCCTTATGTGTGTTTTATTCTTGTTCAGTTTCTTCCCCTTCTTTTACCTCTCCCTACCTCCCTCAATTTACATTATCTTGTCTCTGAGCTGAGGTGTTGAAGTGGCCTTTTGGTATTAGGCCAAAAGGAAAAGAAGGGTAAAAAGCAAGAAGGGAGAAAGTAAATAAAAAAATAAAGAAACAAATATATATATATAATACAAAGAAGGGAAGGGAGTTGAAATGAAAGAAATGAAGAAAGGGGATAAGAAGGCCCCAAAGAGATAAAGGGAGCAACAGGAGAAATGGTGGTTTTCAGCTGGTTGCTTTGATCCACTCCCCTACCTTTAGGACTTTGGGGGGCCAGGATACATGAGTCCCTCACAATCAGGAGCTTCTTAACAGCTGGGCAAAAGGAAGACCTCACCTCCACCAAACATAGAAAAAAATCAGTATATGTTGCAGTGGGGACTTACCAATACCACATTTCCAAAGGCCAAAATTAGGACACCTTAGACCCTAAGGTTATGGCCTCCTTAAGCCAGACCACTGTTGTAAATACTCCAGTCAATCCAATGCTTGTGACCCCTCATCCCCATTTCTCAGAAAACAGGAAAAATACAATAAAAATATATTAAAAAAATTAAAAATACAATTATATAAGAGGGAAAAAAAGGGATATCTTAGTTGTATGAGAAATTTTTGTGGGAAAGATGATAAAAGTGAAAATCTCTACCAATGGACAGAAATAAAAAGAAAGAAAAAATAAAGAGACTGAAATTCTATAACCAAAATTGGAGATCCATTGTTATGGTATATATCCAAAAGACCAAAAATCACTTTGTAACAAAAATATTTGCACCAGAATGTTTATTGCAGCCCAACTCATAATTACTAAGTCATGAAAGAAGCCCAAGTGTCCAGTGACCCACGAATGGATTAATAAATGTGGTATATGTACATCATGGAATATTATGCAGCCTTTAAAAAGATGGAGAATTTACCTCTTTTATGTTTACAAGGAGGGAGCTGGAACATACTCTTCTTAGCAAAGTATCTTAAGAATGGAAGAAAAAGTATCCAATGTACTATGTACTATGAAACTAATATTTAAGCACCCACACTTCTATATGCTATAAGCTATAAACCCAACTACAGTCCAAGTTGAAGGAAGAGGGGGAGGAGAAAGGAGGGAGCAAGATTGGTGGAGGGAAGGTAATTGGTCAGATCACACCTATGGTGCATTTTACAAGGGAACATGTCAAATCTACTAAGTGTAGAGTATAAATGTCTTAACACAATAATTAAGAAAGTTCAGTGAAGGCTATGTTAACCAGTTTGATTAAGTATTTCAAATTGTATATAAAATGAGCACATTATACCCCATAAATGCATTACTGTACACAGCTATGATTTAATTGAAAAAAAAAGAAAGTAAAAATGAAACAAACAAACAAACAAACAAAAAAAACCACTAAACCAAACAAAAAATAGCAGCAACAGCTATGACAACCAAAATAAGTATGGAACAAATTGATAACTGGAGTGAAAAAATGAAGGAAATACATATATTTAGCCTGGTCACCAGGTGGTGCTGTGTTAGGAGACAGAGAACATACTTGCTGGTTTTGCTGTATAAGATGGAGGCCAGAAGCCACTCTCTAGTTGCAGAGGATATCCAATCCTGTCTTCCTGACTTGTTTACCCTCAATCAGGACCTCATTACTTTGTTAGCATTCCATTTCCACAGGATTGGGGTCCTAAAGGTCTCACCAACTTTCTTAGGTGGCTATTCAGATATTGCTCGCTGAAAACAAGTGGCTTTGCAGGGGATGCAGGGGCCATTCAGCTCACCCCAAGGATAGTTGCTTAAGCTCAACAGGCATGCCAAATCTGTCTGTGTCCTAGGACCCTGTGGACTGTTCCTCCCATGGACTTTCCCACAGTGGTGGTATGCTGCCTTTATCCAGGCCTTTTGGGATTTCCACCTCTCCCTGCTCTCAATCCTGGCCACTTGATGCTATTGGAGTCCACTCTCACTTATGCCTTCCAAGGCAGCTCCAGTGAGCAGCTCTGTCTAAAATCAAAATACTGCATGACAGCCTTTTCCTTTCCCCAATCCTCCACAGGAGGGCTGGGCAGCTGGCTTTTGCTTGTGCCCAAGAACTTGCCTTCTGTTTGGGTTTTCCTCAGCTCCGGACTCACTCACTGCCTCCTCAAGTTTCCCATTTATTCACTGTTCTCCTGGAGTGTTGTCACTAGGTATGTTTCCCAACTGCAGGTGGGTGGAGTTCTTTTTCCTCTGTCTTGCCATGAATCTGGATAGCAAGATGTCTCTAGTCTGCCCTTTCTCCACCCATCATTTTATTAATATTTTCAGAGAATAAACTTTTTGTTTCATTGATCTTCCAAATGATTCTGTGTTCTCAGCTTCAATTCTGCTCAGTTTTGTCTTCTGCTAGGTTTGGGGTTGGATTGCTCTTCCTTTTCCAGATCCTTGCGATGGTTCATTAGATTGCTGACTTGTACTGTTTCTGTTTTCTGGATATGGGCATCTAACCCAATAGAAGTTTATAAACTCCTCTCTTAGTACTGCCTTTGCAGTATCCCACTGGTCTTGAGAGCCTGTGGCTTCATTGTTTTGTTCAAGAAATCTAATAATTTACTTCTTTATCTCCTCCTTGACCCAGCTGTCTTTCATATGGTTATTTTTCTTGGTTTGAAGATATCTGTTGCTGGTGAGTTCTACTTTTATTTCCTGATGGTCCTAGAAGGAACAATGTGTAATTTATATCCTTTTATATTTATTGACATTTGATTTACATCCTAAGTTATAATCAATTTTGAATGTTGCTCCATGGGCTGATGAAAAGAATATATACTAAATTGTATTAGGATGAAATGTTCTATATACATCTTTTAAGACCATTTGTTCTAAGGTTGTTTTTAAGTCCATTGTTTCTTTGGTTAGTTTCTGCTTTGATGTTTTGTCTAGTTAATTTAGAGGGATATTGAAATCCATAGCTATTATTGAAGTTGCAGGGTATCATATTGTTTAAATCAATTAAAGTTTATTTTATATATCTCAGAGCACTTAAGTTCAGGATTGAAATCTTTTCTTGTTGTATTGTTCCTTTGACCAGCATATAGTGTTAATCTTTGCATTTCATTTATTTTTATTAGTTTAAATTCAATTGTATCTGCAAATTAAATTGCAATGTCTGGTTTCTTCTTATTTCCATTTTCCTGAAATACTGTTTTCCATCCCTTCACCCTGAGTCTTGTTTTATCCTTAGAAGTTAGATGTGATTCCTTAAGACCTCATATATTTTGTTTGGGCTTTTTATCCAGTAAGTTATCCTGCACCTCTGCAGTGGTATAAGAGTTTCTTAAACCTCTTAAGTGGTATAAGAAAGGTCAAGCCATTAACATTTATTGAGAGAATTGATAAATATGGTGGAATTATGTTTGTCGTGTTTAGTGAAGATCCGTTGAGTTGTTTTATCCCTTGTACCATTGTGGAGACTAGGTTTGTCTTTTAATTTCTGAGTGTGTTTACTTTGTTGGTGGTTTATCATGCTGGTCAGTGTGAGGAACAGGTCTGAGTACTTCCTGCTGAGCTAGTTTTCTTGTGAAGTTTCTAATTGTTTGTATGTCAGTAAAATATTTGATTTTGCTGTTGAAAATGAAACCTAGTTAGCAAGATATAGAATCCCAGGCTTAAAATTATTTTGTTTAAGAAAGTTAAAGATAGGTGACTAACCTCTTTTGGCTTCAAAAGTTTTTCATTTGAGAAGTCCACTGTTACCCTATATTTTTCCTCTTGTAGGTAAGAATGTTCTTATGACTGGCTGCTTGCAGAATTTTTCTCTTTCATTTTGACTTTGGGCTATTTAATTACATTTGTGTCTTAGTGTTGCTTTGTTTGAATTAAAGTAGTACTGGGGCTATCGAACTATCTACTATCTGGATTTCTTGGTCTCTCACAGTGTTTGAGAATTTCTCCACCTTGATGTTTTGAAACAGAGCTTCTGTGCCATTTGTACTTTCTTTTCCTTCAAGAATCCCTCTAATTCAAATGTCTGGTATTTCAGAGTAGTCCCGTATGTCTCTCAGGAAAAGCTCTACTTTTATTCTTTTTTTTTTTCTGCCTCTTTGAATGATTGGGTTAGTTCAAAATCTTGTCTTTGATTTCTGAGAGTCTTTCTTCTCCTTTTATGGTGTTGTTGAGAGTCAACTGTGTTTTGAAACTCCTTAAATTCCTCTTTTAATTCCTCAAGCTCTGATATATCCTTCTTAATAATATCTAGCTCTTTGGTGACATTGTCTTTGATTTTTATAAACTATTGAGATGATTTTTGGATTTCTTTTTCCATGTTCTCAATTCTATTTATCTTTTTAGCCTTCCATATTCTGAACTGTATTCCTGTCATTTCAGTAATTTCTCTATGAATGGCATTTACACTTCTATCTCCCTTGAAATCTCTTGGAGGGGTTGATCTGCTCTGATTTTTCATGTTTCCAGAGATCTTCTGCTGGTGCTGTACCATGTAAATTTTTAGTTTATTTATGCATTATACTTTGTAAGCTGGAATGTTAAGTTGCCCCTAAGTAAGTATTGAGAGATAATCTAATTAGAAACCCTAAGTCAACACCCAAGAGACCTATTTGACAATGAAAATTAGCGTTGTGAGACCATATCTGGAGGCCCCAGGTAATAGAACCCACTGCCTTTCGCCACTGACTACTCAAATGAGCTAGAGCTTGTGCCTGTGTACCTTCCCACACAGCCTCATGAAGCTCCCTTTTGGGGCTGGAGTGTAATAGTCTCTGAGGGATGACCTTGATTTCTCTATGTTGGGTGGGGTAGTGCTTGGGTTCAGACTTCCTGGTGGTGCTTGTATGCTGTGAGTGTGTCCCAGTTAGCATGATCTGCTTCTGTCCTAATATCAGCCCATCCTCCACCCAGTTTAAAAGAGCTGTGTTCTTTTTCTGGAGTCTCTTTTGTAATAGATTCCAACTGCTGGAGTCCCATGCCACTGGTGGCAGCTGAAGATAAGGAATCTGCAGATCACCCAACTATTTCTACCCTGTGGTCTTAAATACTCCTTGCATAAACAAATTCAAAAATCTGTTGTTTTTTGTCATAGTTCTGCTGAAGACCAGATACACTGTGACTGTCACCTGTGGCTAGGGGAGAAGATCCACCCAAACCTTCTCACTGTGGGGTTAGCTGAGGCTAGACCTGTCTCTCTCCAAGTCATGAGATGCTAGGTACAAGTGCTTTGCAGAACCACACCAGAGGGCTGGTAAGAAGTTCTCTCAAGTAGTAGGGAGGTCCACATGGGAACACACCTTTCCAAAGTCAGTGCTGCCAAGCCATAATTTCTTCCTACAGTGGTGGCTGGGCACACATGTTTCACTGGACCACACAATGCTGAGGTCTCATCAGTCATATTGAGGATACAGGGCCTGTATCCCCTCTTCCTGTGGCCCATTAAAAGTTTAGCTGGTTATTGTGAGAGAGAAAGTGTTCTCTGAAACCCGTGTTTCTGCAATCTGGAGATACTTCTTATTTCTAGTGGTGGGGGTGGGGCAGAATTTTCAGGAAGTCTGGCTGTGCTGGAACTCTGCCTTGCTAGGTGCTGGGAAGTAGGCCTTTGCATGCATGTCAGGCAACAGAGAGTGGGGATGGGCTCTGAGTTCAAGGTGGTAGTAAAAAAAAAAAAAAAAAAAATTGTTCACTTTTGTGCCAGAAAGGATGTGGACCAGAGGTGGAAATTTCTAAGTATGGGAAGACTGGAGCTTTGAGGCTCTTTCCTGTGGGGGAGAGGTCCTCTGATCACTACTCATGGATAGTCCATGCAAAGCCCCCCAGGTGGGGTGGGTCTCCTTCCTGTTTGGCAGCAGGCATCTGCAGCCTAGTCACTTTGTAACTCTTCTCTGTTCTCCTCCTTCCTCTTTTTTCATCCTTGCAGTTTTTCTCTGTGGGGATGTTGAGCACTTTGATTTCTTTTCCTTTTTATTATTATTAAATCATAGGTGTGTACATTAGTGTAGTCAAGGGATACAATGTGTTGCTTTCATATACAATCTGAAATATTTGCCTCAAACTGTTTAACATAACCTTCATGGCATTTTCCTAGTTATTGTATGAAGATATATGTATTCTGCATTTAGTACATTTCACCTGTACCCATTCTAAGATGCCATCCCACCAATTACCCTCTCTCCATCCCTACCTACCCCCTACTCTCCCCTCACTTGGCCCTTTCCCCATATTCTTGTGCTATAGTTGGGTTATAGCCTTCATATGAAAGCTATGAATTGCCTTCATAGTAGGGCTGAGTACATTGGATACTTTTTCTTCCATTCTGAGGGTGGTCTGCTTGCAATACTTGTTATGTTCTATGCTGTGCAGAAGCTTTGTAGTTTGATCAGGTCCCAGTAGTGTATTTTTGATTCTGCTTTGATTGCCTGGGGAGTCCTCCTCATAAAATACTCACTCAGGCCAATTCCTTCAAGAGTTTTCCCTGCACTTTCTTCTAGTATTTTTATAGTTTCATGTTTTAAGTTTACATCTTTTATCCAGTGAGAGTCTATCTTAGTTAATGGTGAAAGGTGTAGGTCCAGTTTTAGTCTTTTACAGTTCACTAGCCTGTTCACCCAGCACCATTTGTTAAATAGGGAGTCTTTTCGCCACTGAATGTTTTTAATCGGCTTGTCAGAGATCAAATAACATTAAGTAGCTGGATTTACCTATTGGTTCTCTATTCTGTTTCAGATATCTACCTCTCTGTTTTTGTGGCGGTACCATGCAGTTTTTGTCACTGTTGATTTATAGTACAGTCTCAGGTCTGGTAGCATGATTCCTCCTGCTTTGTTTCTGAGTAATGTCTCGGCTATTTGAGAATTTTTCTCATTCCGTATAAAACAAAGTATTATTTCTTCATGATCTTTAAAATATGACAATGGAGCTTTAATAGGAATTGCATTAAAATTATATATTGCTTTGGGTAGTATAGACATTTTAACAATGTTGATTCTTCCCAGCCTTGAGCATGGTATGTTTTTCCATTTGTTAGCTTCTTCAGCTATTTCTTTTCTTAATGTTTCATAGTTCTCTTTGTAGAGATCTTTCATGTTCTTTGTTAGGCAAACTCCCAAATCTTTCATCTTTTTTGATACTACTGCGAAAGAAATAGAGTTTTTGACTGCTTTTTTTTTTTGGCTTGACTATTGTTGGTATATATAAAGGCTACAGATTTATGGGTGTTGATTTTGTAGCCTGAGACATTGCTATATTCCTTGATTCATTCTAAAAGTTTTGTAGTAGAATCCCTAGTATTTTTCAGATATACAATCATATCATCTGCGAAGAGTGAAAGTTTGATCTCTTCTGACCCTGTGTGGATACCCTTGATCGCCTTTTCTTCCCTAATTGCAATGGCTAAAACTTCCATTACAATGTT
>CAUYPK010038167.1:0-36187 GCA_963574355.1 Loris lydekkerianus
AAGGGAGGGGGGAGGTTTGGGTGGAGGGAGGGTAATGGGTGGGGCCACACCTACAGTGCATCTTAGAATAGGTACAGGCAAACATTACTAAAGGCAGAATACAAATGTCTACATACAATAACTAAAAAAATTCCATGAAGGCTACGTTGAACAGTTTGATGAGATTATTTCAGATTGTATATGAAACCAGCACATTGTACTCCTTGATTGCACTAATGTACATAGCTATGATTTAACAAGATAAAAAATTAAAAACACCAAAAAATAAATAAAAAATTAAAGTCATCTATGAAAAAAATAGCATATGCAAATTTGGAACAGCAAAAATATTAGCTGTTTCATTAGTTTACCGAATGAATGACCAATGAAAGAATAAAATATTTGTCAATAAAACTTGACAAATATTAGTTCAAAGGTCGCTGCTCCCAAAATCCAAATATTTTGTTAGATCTTTCCCTAAGCAGTGCCACAACATCTAGGTCCTTAGAATTCTTTACTTAGCCCTTCTTGTACCACATGTTCTCGCATTTTCCTAGCCAACTTCCCATTTGGGGGGCTTATCCATTCCTTTATTTTCATACTTCTTCCACTATCTGTATCTCTGCCTTTTTCCTAATCCATAACTGAATTCTCATTCTGATTATGCTGCCTGCACCAATCTCCCAAACTGTCTTACTTATAATAATTCCCCTTCAGCAAAGGCTTTATAGAAACAAGACAAATTCAAGAGATAGTACACTTTTGTATGTATGACAGAGAATAAGAAATAGAAATACAGAAAACCAAAAAGGCAATGATCTTTTCACAGCTTCATAAATTTCTTTCCCAAGCTTAATTTTATTTATAGGGGATTTTATCCAAATCGTTCCTTGTGCATTGACATCAAGGTACATTTGGATTCAAAATTATATTTTTAAATGTTTTGCAAGATCTTATACTTCATTCTCTTATTTGAGTGTGTCTGTTTCTTACTTTTTCCTTGAAATGAAAAAGGGGGGATTAGAAAGGCAACCTTTAGCTGATAAGAGTGAGAAAGTCAGTATCTTTATTTATGCACAAAACCCTGACCACGAATGGTGACACTGTTAGCTGACATTGGGAATGTTGAAGCATGATTGTCATTTTCTTGTAACTTTCTTGCTAATCTAATGTATATAAAACTGAAAATAAATTATTTGTAAATTATTCCTGGCAGGCTTTGTTCTTTTAACCAGTTAAAATGTCCTGCTACTTTCAGAGAAGGATAGTTTATGCTCCCATTTATTATTTCTCAATAATAATAAGAACTAAGACAAATGTCTGCCAGATGATGTTGAATTACTTCTGGATGATGGAGGACAGAGCCCAGTCCCACCTCATACATTTCTGTTGCTATGGTTTTCAAATTAGATGCTTCTGTGGTCAAAGCCAACTCTCATTGTTCTATTCATCACCATTTAACTACAAGAGCTGCTGAGCACATCTATGATCTCTCTTGTTCATGACAGCAGACAGAATGAACATAAATGGTTAGAAAACACCACCTGCTCAGTGCTTAATGCAGGAGAAAAAAGAAGCTGTGCTATTCGGGATGGAAAACACATTAGCTTAAGCTCAGCATGCCATTTATATAACCAACCATGAAAACTCCAAGTTACTGAGAGTGTAGGATGAAATATTGCATAACAGATACCTATATTCCATTTGGGAATTTGACAGTCTTCAGATTGCCAAACAGAGTGTGACTGATGGGACAATAAGACGCTATGAGCCTCTCTCTAGATCACAACACTTGCTATTTGGAATATGACAGTCAGAGTTCTTGTGAGAGCAACAAGTCTTCTATCAAGTGCATTGTAGTACCCTATGGAGAACTCAATTGTAGGTCTAGCTGCCCTGTTGTAAGGAGTGAGGGAAAAGATTTTATTAATATTCACGTCAAAGCTTATAACCCAGAAAATGTTTACTTATTTCTTAACATTAATAAGAGGGCTGCTGATCATGTAGGCCTATAATTTTTTTGCAAACACAATTAACTACAACCATACGCCAGATGTTATGGCTTAGACCTATAATCCCAACACTTTGGGAAGCCAAGGAAAGAGGATAGTTTAAGTCCAGGAGTTTGAGACCAGCCTGGGCAGTATGGTGAGACCCTTGACTCTACCAAAAATAGAAAAATTAGCCAGGTGGTGTGGTGTATGCCTGTAGTCCTGGCCACTCAGGCCTGAGACTAAGATTTGAGGTTCCACTGAGCTACGATGATGCCACTGTGCTCTAGCCTGGATAACACTGTGAGGCTTTTCTCAAAAAAATATAATAAAGAATAAAATAGATAATTCACTAGAGCCATTGAACTTTGAACAGACAGCTTAATCACAGTAAAACAATAGTTGGATCTACCTTTTCATGAAACTTTTGTCTGTTAGCATGCTGACAGGAGCGTGAAAGAGTCTTTCTTTGAACCGTCTTTCTTTTATTTAAATTATAATTTTAATCCCAGATTTTACCTTCAATTATCTAAATTACACAAAATGTAAAAAAGTTTCATTTGACTGATTTTTGATTTTAAAAAATGCTGATTTTGAGTATAGTACTTTGAATATGTACTGTCAGTTTAAAGACACAAAGAATGTAGAGAATCATTGAAGTCTGGCTATTTTTAGTTTGTATAAATTAGCCAATCTAAAACTACTTCCTCTATATTTCAGTATTAAGCAAATGAGAAATTGTTATAAGTGAAGCCAGCTTTTCTAATAGTTGAAAAAGGAGTTATGCATCTATGTGGAAAAGAGGAAAGAGTAAGGTAGAAAGCATTATATTACCTAAAGGTGATAAAAGCTGAGCATCAAAATCCCTAATAGTAATGGAATATCATTGAATAATTATAATGATGAGTCCATACTTATTAAAATTAATTAATTAAAAATAAATGAGTAAGAGAATGCTCTTACTTATAATAGACCACCAAGTAATAAAAGCAGAAGGAATGATATTATGGATTTTTGCCATAATATCAATAATTGATTCAAGCAAGAATCATAAATATTGCTAAACCTAAGGAATTATAGTTTGGTGAATAAAATTACATTTACACATATGCTAAACAACTCTCCTCAGATTTATTAATTACAAAGGTCAAAATAGTAGGTGTATAGTAGAAAAACTTGGGGATTACCACTTGACCCAATGTGAGGAAACCAAGAACATTTGCCTCTTGTCTTGATTGGAAATCAAGTAATTGAGAAAACCGATTACAGACAAAGGAAACAATCATGAGAAATGAGGTTTTCAAAGTCTATTCACTTTTATAAATTTTAAAAAATAATGCAAATAAACTTGAGTGAAAATAATGAAAGGATTAGACCAGTCAGAAAAGGAATCTGTCTGTACAATTGGGCATGTTACAGAGCTTACACAAAATTTTGAAATAGACAACAAAAGAATGCCATCACTTTCATTGCCTAAAAATACTGGGGAAAAGACATTTTCTAAAGCCTCAATAGAAATGCTGAAAACACATGATTGTATTAAGAGCAAGAATGCCTGAGTACTCCTTCTGGAAAGTTAAGTAGAAGACATTATTTTTACAGCTTGGGATAATTTATAGTGTTAATATTAAAGGTTCAGTTGAATATTACTCCAGCATCAAGCATCTTTTAGCAATACTATTCTGTGCAGCTGCACGCAACCACTTTCTATGGCAAAGATACACCTGCTTCTCTACTGGATATCCTACCAGTCAGAAACAAGTTTTTCATTAAAAACATCTCACAGATCTCCTGGACCTTGGCCCAATTCACAACTGTACTTGTACCACATTAAAAATATACACTATGGATATAGAGTTGGTGCTCATAAAATTAAGATGTCTTCATGTCAGAAATCCCGTGAGAAACACAGAGGGCTTTGTTGTACTGAGTGTAAAATTATAGTTTTGTTAATGTGATGTCTTTTAATTAGAATGTTTGCTTTGCTTGTTTGTTTAACTATACTGCTTGGTTAATTTGAATTAGACAAAAATATATAAAAGGGAAAGTAACTGTGAACTTACCTATAAACCTCTATTGACTTTGGATGCATGGCCCTCCTTTGGTTTTAATAGGAATTGTGGTCTCATTGTTAGTACAGTTTATATTGGAGGACACAGATTCTGGGCCAGCTCAGATGTAAATCCTTGGCTTCCTTCTCTCTGCTTCTGTCTGTATAATTTTGTCTTCTTGATCTTTCTGGCATTTTTTTTTTTTGCCTCTTAAATACACACACACACACACACACACACACACACACACACACGGGGAACCACACAAAGCACAAAAAGGTTTACACACTTTAAGAGATCTTGTCAGAAGTAAAATCATTCTCCAAGTGTGTGCAAATTATGGGTAGAATGAATGTATGTAGCATGTATAGGCACACTTGACTGGTAACAGTACCTGCAATTCATCTTCGAAATGTAAAACAGGTAATATACATCAAGATAAATATAGACATAGATATAAAACACAATATAATACACACATACTCCCACCTCCCATGTATTACTCACCCGTTAAAAAGAATGAGATAATATCTTTTGCAGCAACTTGAATGAAACTAGAGGCCATTATTCTAAGTGAAGTAACCCACAAGCAAAAAAACAAATATAACGTGTTCTGGTTTATAAATGAGAGCTAAGCTAGTGGGTGTGCATGTTGATATAGAATGACTTAACAGACATTGGAAACTCAGAAGGGAGAGTATGGACATGAGGGATGAAAGATTACCTATTGGGTACACTATTTAGGTGACGTATTAAAATCCCAGACTTCACCACTATACAATTTGGCCTTGTGAGAAAAGACTACTTGTACTCCCTAAATTTTATGTTGATCATCATAGGTTGTAGGCCGTCCTGCTGCAATATTCAGCCCTGAAATATGAATTGGTTTAGGTAATCAACATTTAAGTCATATCACAGTCCAATGTGATATATGCTTTTTTTGTCATGTTAACTAGAGCCAATGGGCCCCAAGGCTACAGCTACAGCATACCTGTGGCCATATCAGGAAAAGGGAAAGAGTAGGAATAGACTATTAAGTGCCTTGCCCTGAACGAGGAGAAAATATGTAAAGGAGACCACATGAGTATTGATGAACAGGAACGTTCCTCATATATAATTCTCAGTAAATCTGACTTATCCAGATTTATTACCCCTTCTTTTTCCCATCTTGAAGTATGTATCTTATTGGCACTGAACTTCTGCTTATATACCATGGATTTTCTTGTCCATTTCCTTCACTCTTGCTTTTTACTCTATACTTTTGTACTTAGTGGCTTTGTTTGTTTGTGTGTTTTGACAGGTCTCACTCTGTTGCCCAGGCTAGAGTGTCATTGTGTTAGCCTAGCTCAGAGAAACCTCAAACTCCAGGGTTGAGGCTATCCTACCTCAGCCTCCTGAATAGCTGGACTACAGGTGCCCACCACTATACCCAGCTCATTTTCCTATTTTTTGTAGAGACAGGGTTTTGATCTTGCTCAGGCTGTTCTTAAAATCCTGAGCTCAAGTGATCCATCCCAGGGTGCTAGGATTACAGGCATGATACACTGCACCCGGCCCTTAGGGAGTTATTTAAATGAGTAATAAATAGTAGATGCCTATGATATAATACTAGGAAGTCATTAAATGATGTAAATATCTATGTGCTATTCGAAAAGAGATATAGATCTTTCCTTCCAGCACAGAATCAATCTCTTTCTCTCTCACACACACACTTATTAATGGTCTCTGTTCTGTGTGTGTTCTTGGTCAAAAACTGACCAAAAACCCCCAGAGCAAGGCAAGCATAAAACAAAGTTTATTATAAGATATAGGTTCACTAAACAAGATGCATTTGCCATAGACTGTGATGGGCCCTTATCATGGAGAAAAAAAAAAAAAAAGGCTTTGGTAATGGCTGGGGCCCTCCTCATAGTCCAGAGGTCACCTTGGAACCATGGAGTCTTAGTGTGCATGTGGACCTACCATGAGCCTCTCTGAAAGCCCATGGTGGTGGTGGTGGGGGGGGGGGGTATGGACTGTGATATAAATGTAAGCTAATGACATAATTAGCTTTAAAGCTGATACAGGGGCTAGAGCATCCTCTGTATTCTTTTGCAGTTGGTAGGCTACATTCTGATTGGTAGATGGTAGGGCAGTCTCTCCTCCCCAGGTGTGAGCACCCAGGACAGGATTAAGGTGAGGGATAGGATTAAAGTGAGTGGCACCAAGATGGGGACATGGGGACATGGGGACCCTTCCCTTGCCCTTTTTCCTTCAGGTAGCAGGATTCCAAACTACCTAACTGTAATACCGTCAGGGTTCTGATAATGTAAAGTGCTCTCATTTTTAATTTTGAACGTTTCATTGCTAGCTGAACATTCTAATATGTTGAATATCACAAATGTTCTACATGTCTAACAATTTACATGTATTGCTATTTTTCAAATCAGCAAAAGTGTCCTGGAAGTAAAATACAGTTTTCGTGTTATTTTTCACTATATTAACTATCAAATATTATTTTTAATGTACATAATGAATAAATTTGTTAACACTACTTCTGGAGTTGCCTGTAAGTGGTTAAAATAGATGAGAGATTTTGACTGTCATGTGGTAAATTATCTTAATCTTATTGATAGATAAATAATATAATCTGCAATCATTTCAAAGTTAAATGCACAGTATATTTCAGAGTCTGGAACATAGTAAATTTTGTTTATATTATGAATTATCAACATTATTATTACTATTATTATTTTAACCTAATTAAACTGAAGGAGCTTAGGACATTTCACCCCAAAATATGACTCATTAGTATAAAGAGTATATAGAATTATAGGCCTTTCCATATCAAAAAAAGCACTGGAAGTGTATTTCCTTCTTTCTGCATATACCTACAAAAAAAAAAAAAAAAAAAGTTGACTTTCCTTCTCCCTGTTATTAGGTCCCTGCTGAACTAGCCGGGGCAATAAAAAATGCAACCAAATCATTTTAAATATAATACTGGTTTCTCAGGTTAATTTACAACTTTTTCTCTCCCCAGCATCTATTCATTCTCCCAAGTATCTATTAATCCTCCCTAGCAATAGTTTATGGCCCCTAAACAGAATTACCTGTACTCCCCATTTCCTCTTCCCCTCTAAAAGGAAAGGTATAAATATATGAAAACTTTATTGACATACTGAGTAATCAGTTTGTGATTCTCCCCATGTGCATGGTAAATAAATCTATCAGCCTTAATTGTGAGTTGATCATTCAGTAAACTTTCTGGGGAAAGGACAGTTTCCCCTTCAACCCTACAAAACATTTATTTGTAGATGTGAATAAGACACAGTATTGAACGTATGTGGGGGAAATCACCTCTTTAAATATAACAAAGTTTCCAGAACAAAGTATATTTAAATGGTCTTTGAATAAAATTCCCTAACAATATTGTTTTAGATGGCCTGATGTGTGTAAATAGTACTACTTTCATTTTGGCTATGACATTGGGGTTTGGGTTCTCAAAAAAAAAAAAAAAATGCTGTGGTAGAGGCCTGGTATAACTTGGCTTATAGCAGAGGTCCCCAACCTTTTGGCACCAGGGACCAGTTTCATGGGAGACAACTTTTCCATGAGAGACAAATTTTCCACAGGGAGTATAGGAGGGGGAGTCAGAGCTCTACAGCCTGGCTTCTAATAGACTGGTCCTGGTCCAGGGCTCAGGAGTTGGGGCCTGCAGGTTTAGAATATTTTGTTGGAAGCAATTTTTCCCTTATGTTCCAAAGTGAAATACAGGACTATAACATCTATAGGGATATCGGTCATTGTAAAACCTTGCTCGCCCTGTAATATTCTACTATAATTACTATAACGGGTATCAGTACAAGTAGGACTAAGGCAGAAAACTGAGATGAAGGTTCCCCAAAGAGATGAAGTAGAGAGAGGAACTGTTAATGAAAGAAACAGTCCTATCAGCAGCAGGTGTGTATGTTAATAGAATGACTGTTTTAATTAAGCCGCATTTCCCTACAGAGTAATCACCTGTGTTGTTTACACAACTTTTTTTAAAGTTCATTAACACATTTCTAGTCTTTCTTCCCTTTCTCCAAGTTAAAGGCTTTCTTTTAACATGTTCTTATTATAAAACTTGTTCCTCATTAAGAAAGGAGCATGCTATGTATAATTGGTACTAAGTTCATGCCAAATTTGTGCTCTTTCCAAAGCAGCTCACCTAGGAATTCAAATAAACATGCTCAGAGTCTCACACATGTAGTTTTTTCTGAGTTCATAACATTTATTTAGACACTTTATTGTAAAGAAGTATACCTTAAAATACAAAATAGTTTTGAGATGTTCTTAAGTATCACCATAAAGACTATCTGCAGCTGCCACTAGCCTCTAGTGGGTTCTGCATGGATACGTGAAGGTGGCTTGCTTTAGTTCCTACAGCCTGGCCCTGTATGGTGGGTTCTATTTTGAAATAAATAGTTGTCAAGTGAATTTAAACTTCCCATATCAATACACAGAGAATGGTATCACTTTATTCATTGTGGAATAATCTCTTGTGCTGTCACTACTAGACAAGCCATCTTGTGAACTCAAAAAGCCTTCCGGTTATTAATGTTCCTAGAAGACTACTAAAGGTAACAGTATTTTTAATATACTTATGAATGAATTGCTGTAAATCCACAGTGTTACATTAAAATGTGTAATAGAACTATTATATGCCAGAGAAGACTAACATTTGAGTACTGCAAAAGTACTACAAAGCTAACATCAGTACTACAAGTAAGGCTATTTTCCTGTATTTTAAGATGTTGACAGGTGGCTCTGGTATATTTTCATGTTAGTGATTTTGACTGAATTGTTCTATGCTAATAAGTAACACCACAAAAGCACCGGCAACATTTTCATGTTACAGCCCAGAAATTTTAAAGAAAGGAGAGAAAGTGCTCAGTTAACCTTAATCAGGAGACTGAAAAACAGTCTCCTGCTTCATTTCCTTGTCCCAATGCCTATCATGGTATTCATATTTTAGTAATACAGAGTAGTTCCCAGCTGGGAAAAAAAAGCTTGTAACAAATATACCATTGATATTTTGTTGACGAAAATAATGCTGTGAATATGTTAGCTAGATTTTTTTATCCTGAGGTTGTCAATAACAGCTGTTAAAAAGGCACTATCAAAATACCAAAATAGGTAATAATTCCAGCTACAGTTAAAATAATGTGCCAGCTACAACAATAACACAACATGCATGATTTTATGTCTGGATGAAAAGGTTTTTGCCCACTCAAAGAAGGAATTAAAAGAACACTTGGAAGGATAGTATATCTTCAAAATGAATAAGACAAAATGGTAAATTTTAGATCAAAACATTATAATATTTTTTAGTCTTTTCCTCATGTAACTTTTCCACCTTATGTTGTCATGCAGATTTCCTCTAACAATATATGAAATATTTTAAATAATTTAAATTGTTGTAATTTATTGAAATGAAATCAGAAACTAGTAATTATAATGCATTTTACAGACGTCATTTTACTCTTGAAAACATAAATGACTTGCCAATTACATTTTTTAAAAAAATATAGACTCACTACAATTTCATTTACTAGTCCAAAAGCTCCCTAATCAAAGAATAAAGGATATGGTACTACATTTATTCTTTCATTAATCTAAAACTGGCTATTTAAATGAAACCTTAAAATACACAAAAATAAATGCAACATTTAACTCTATACAAAATATTCTTAATGCTTGCAAAGATTTGCTTTATAAATCCTTTTGCTTTAATGACCAATTAATTCCATTGGTCCTTTTTCTTTCTGATATATCCCAGTATTAAGCAAAAAGAAATCTGGAGGAATCAAATTACCAGACTTCAAATTATACTACCAGACTGCAGTAACCAAAACTGCATGGTATTACACAAAAATACAGACATACATCAAGAGTACAGAACACAGAACAAAGTTATTAAACCATCCACACATAGCCAAATGATCTTTTACAAAACAGACACCAAAATACACTGGAGAGAAGAAACCCTACTCAATAAATGGTGTGGGGAGAATTGTTCACTGCTGCACAATCACGTTCTTCTGCACGAAGAAGAAATAGGACCCACATCTCTCACCACTCACAAAGACTAATTCAAGATGAATAAAACTAAATTAATGTATGAAACCATATAAATTCTAGAAAAAAAAATAGGAAAAACTCTTGTAGATATTGGTCTAGCCAAAGAATTTGAAAAAAAAAAAAAAAAAAAAGGCCCCATAGGTAATCACAGGAACTTGATAAAGTTAAAAAGCTGCACAGCCAAGGAAATAATCAACAGAGAAATAATCAGTGGAGAAAATATTTGCAAGCTATGCACCTAACAAAGAGCTAATTACCAGAATCTACAAAGAAGTTAAACAAATCAGCAAGAAAAAATAAACTACAAAGCGAGCAAAGAGATGAACAGATGAAAAGATAGACTAACAGCCAATAAACATGAAAAAAAAGCTCAACATCACTAATTATCAGGAAAATGCAAATTAAAACCACAATGAGATATCATGTTACCCCAATTAGAATGAGTTTTTTTAAAAAGTCCAAAACCAACAGATGCTAGCATGGGTGCAGAGAGAAAGAAATACTTGGACACTGTTGTTGGGACTGCAAATTAGTACAATCTCTATGGAAAACACTATGGAGACTCCTCAAAGAACTAAAAGTAGACCATTTGATCTAGCAATCCTACTACTGGATATATACCCAAAGTAAAAGAAGTAATTTATCAAAAAGGCCCAAGCACATGATCATTTGCTGCAGCACAATCACAATTATAAAGATAAAGCATCAATTCCTAGTGCCCTGTGGTTTATGTATATCATGGCATACTATTCAGCCACAAAAAGGATAAATTAAAGCATTTTGCAACAATTTCGATGGAACTGGAGACCTTTATCCTAAGTGAATTATCTAAAAACAAATACCAGGCTGAGTGCAGTGGCTCAGGCCTGCAATCTCAGCACTCTGGGAGGCAGAGGTGAGTGTATCCCTTGAGCTCAGGAATTCAAGATCAGCCTCAGCAAGAGCAAGACCCCATTTCTATAAAAAAGAAAAACTAGCCAGGCATTGTGGCGGGTGCCTGTAGTCCCAGCTACTCAGGAGGCTGAGGTAAGAGGATTGCTTGAATCCAAGAGTTTGAGATTCCTATGAGCTATGATGCTAGGGCACTCTACCCAGGGTTACAGAGACTATCTCAAAAAATAAAAATAAAATAACTTAAAAATAAAACAAATACCAGATGTACTTGCTATTAATTTAGAAGTAACTAATAAGCACACATGTGGACAGAGGGAAGAAAAACTTAGTGAACGTAAAGCAGGAGGTAGTGGGGAGGTGGTGATGGACAAAAACCTACTCAATGTACAGTGAACACTACCTGGGTGATGGATTCACATATAAATTTGACTCAAGCATTACTAAAGCAATCTATGCAGCTAAAAGCATTTTTACCCTTATAATATTTTAAAATTTAAAAAAGAAACAAAAATAAAGGCAATGACTGGCTGAGGGAAAGCTGACAATTAGCAAATTTTTATGGCTTTTTTTTGGCAGGGGCTGAGTTTGAATCTGCCATCTCTGGCATATGGGGCCAGCGCCCTACTCCTTTGAGCCATAGGCGCTGCCCTGTGGTATATTTTTTTTAAACCAATACTGGTTATAAACAATTGAGATAAAAATATTCTTTATAAAAACATTCACAAAAAAGAAAATACAATCTAAACTTTTCCTGGTATAAATTTTTGGTTCTACTGTTACCTGGAACGTTGTTGCTGACAGGAAATGTTTTGGTTTTTATGTCTGCTCTGTTTTTTACTTTTACTGGGTTTTTGAATAAAGGAGTTAATGGGAAAAGGGAATTTAAAAATTTATGCATTAAGTCTGTTCAAACAAGTATAAAAATATCATGCACAAAAGTTCACATCCCTATTTCAAAATTTACTTGTGCTTATACTTATGGTCTTTATTTAATTTCTGTGAATTCTGCATTCATGGTGAAAATCCTTGAATGGAATTGTTCATGGTATTCACATTTTTTAATTTTTTTGCTGTATTACATGTCATTAAGGGACATGAGAGTGGAAATTGACTATTAGGTATGCGTAAAGCTCAGCATTAATAATTTACCTAAAAATTAGATAGACTTAAATACTAGACTAACGTGAAAACTAAATTTATCACTGTCTCTTATATACTAGCCAGAGTTGATGCTCCACAGTTTGTGTAATTAACATGAAGACTTCAAATAAGTCCTGAGCATCACTAATCAAGTGAATTATTATTTATAATACAGATTAAAATTCTGACAGACATTTTCTTTATATTTCAATATCATGGATGAAAAATATCGGCACACACATAAACAGGATTTTAAATCTTGTAACACTAGCATTGTGGAAAGAAAAACTAACATTAGATTCCATTCACATGTGAAGATTTAACTGAGAATAAAATAATTATCTAGTAAATCCTGGCAGTAGATAGTCCATCATGATGATTAAGGCAGGTTTTTTGCATAATTACCTTGACCTCATATTTTTCCTTCCTATTTCTAGACACATTATAATATACTCCAAAAATGTACTTTAGCCTGTCAATAATAAAATGTCAAGGCTGTAGTACTTCCTGGTCTATAATGTAATTTTAATAAAATTTCATAAAATAACTAAAATGGTGGCAATAAAATCATTTTAGGTAACATTTTCCATAATATTCCATTCATTTAATACCTGTACAACTATCTAGGCTCATTCCTATTTAATTTAATGTAATGTATTTCTGCTGTGTCATATTTTCATTAAAACATTAGCAAAAAATTGTTTGGGTATAATTGCATATAATAACCTGTTTTACTTTACATTATGATATTTATGATGTTTTTATTGTTTTAGGTATGGAAATTAAACTAGATTGCCTTTTGCAAGGCATAATTAAAATGGTTGATTAGTTTGAGATTTTGGTCATTATTTAAAATTAAGTGCAAATTTTTATCTAAATGTGTTATTAAGGATACTAAAATGTTAAAAAAAACTGACTCATGAGGCAAATCACAATTAAATTATATTATCAAAAGAATATTGAAATAGAAAATATAACTTAGAACCTAAACAGTGGAGAGCCTTAAAGAATATTCTTAGTACCTTCTTTAAAAAAGAATAAAGTTGATGGATATATTTAAGTTATCTTTATTTTATTATTATTTTTTTTAAATTCAGGGTCTTATTCTGTCACTTGGATTAAAGTGTGGTGGCATCATCATACCTCAGAAAACTCAAACGCCTGGACTCTAGCCATCCTCTTGCTTTAACCTCCCAAGTAGCTGGGACTACAGGCACCCGCCATAATGCAAATCTTATTCTCTTACTCTCTCTCTCTTCTGTCTCTCAGAGACAGGGTCTTGTCTTGTTACCCAGACTGCTCTCAAACTCCTGGCCTCTTTGCCTGAAGCAATCCTTTCATCTTGGCCTCCCAAATTGCTAGGATTACATCACACTGGGCCAATCAACTTTAATAAGGCTGTAAGAGTCTATAAAACCAAGCATCTAGATGTGTTTACTCTGGAATGGCTTTTAAAGAGAAATTTGTGGCAGAATTCTGAAACGTGGGCCCCAAACTCCCTGCCCATGGTATAGGTGTTGACCATGGAGGATGGGTGGTTTGTGAATCATATGGATTCTACTTTGTGATTAGGTTCATTGTATGACAAAATTCAAAGGAATATGGGGATGAAATTAAAATTTTAAATCTGTTGACTTTAATCTTGAGTGGATTTGACCTAATGAGGATAACCTTCTAGAGATATTGCGCCATTACACCATTGCTTTTTTTTGGACAGCATGTCACTGAGTTGCCCAGGTCAGAGTGCCATGGCATCAGCCTAGCTCACAAGGAACCTCAAACTCCTGGGTTCAAGATCCTCCTGCCTCAGCATCTCAAGTAGCTGGGACTATAGGCTTCCACCATCACAACCCTGGAATATATTTTTCTCTATTTTTGAGTAGAGATGGGGTCTCATTATCACTCAGGTTAGTCTCAAACTCCTAGGGCCAAAGGATTCTGCCACTTCAGCCTCCCAGAGTTCTAGGTTTACAGAACTGAGCCACCAGGCCTGGCTGTAACTACACCATTTTTTTTTTTTTTAATTATAAATCATAGCTGTGTACATTAACATGATCATGGGGCACCATACACTTGGTTCATAGACCGTTTGACACATTTTCATCACACTGGTTAACATAGCTATTCTTAAAGAGAGAAATTGGAAGCCTGAGAAATTCTCCTGCTGATCTTGAAGAAGCCAACTGCCATAAAGAGGCAGGAGACTGGGAACAAATTCTGGGAGCAGAGAGCGACCCGTGAATGACAACTAGCAAAGGAATGGACACCACAGTCCTACAGAAACAAAGTATTTTGGGGAGTTTGCTTTAATGCTACTTTCTTCCACTCAAATGATCTGAATTTGACAAGGACAATAATTTACATACAGAACTTTATACATGTACTTGATAAATTACCCCCAGAGTTAAAACTTGCAGCCTTCTGCATGATAATTTCTGTCTAGGATTTTTCTATAATGTAATAGACTGATAATTATGTTTGAGTTTTTACATAAATTGAGAACCATGGCTTAATATTCTACTTACAGTTGAAAATTTTAAATTTAGTGTTCTCTTAAAACTGAGGATGGAAAATGCCATATATATTTGGTCTTTTTAACCAGAGCAAAGCAGCACAGGCAAGGTGGATGTCACTTTAAACTTTGTAATTATAATAGGCTTTAGCATTTATAAATATTTATAAAATGAAAAATATGTTTTTAAACATCCCAAAGAATCTGAGAGACTTTAAGAACACAAAAATGTGCACAACTTTTTAGAAAGGCGAAAAGAATGCAATAGAAAACAAGGAGATAATGAAGACCTAGTCAACCTCCCCCTGTAAGCCATTTTAAAGGGTTGATAAATAGGTATGTTGAGAAAACAAAACAAAACAACAATGTGTACATGCTGTGTTATATTTTATCATTTCTTAATATTGTTGGCATATATTTACTTGAAATTTTCATAGTGCATAAGTAGGACCCTAATAGAGACTGTGAGATAGTCACAGGATCATTCTGCACAGCAGATAATCATTGATAACCTGATAATATTGATAAACAACTAATAAATATTAATAGGAGTTAGTAGTTAGTAAAAAAAAAAAATCAAAGTAAGTAACCATAGTAAAGTTGATTTTTTTATAGCCATTTGTAATGTAGAATGTCAAAGTCTTAATTAAGACTAATGATGTTTAGCAGGGAAAGAGGAATTTCAATTTCTGAAATAAATCTAGACCAATAGATGCCCATGCTTGAGAAAAATACAATTACATTCAAGTGGCAGAGAGGAGGGAGGAAAGAAATGGAGGAGGGGGAGGAGAGAGAGGGATTGGGAAAAGAGAAAAGAAAAGGAGAAAAATTCTAGAAAGTATATAAACACTTGTTCTAACTATGATTAATACATTGAAATTTAATTTGCTAAATCAGTTATTAACAATTTCTTTCATCAGCTGTTATGAGGATATCAACCAGGGCTACAAATACCAAAAGCATGCTGAAAAATGACTTTGGAGAATAGAACTTGCCGTTGATTATGGGTGTCAAAAGAATTTTGGTAAAGGCAACTGGAATAGACAAGGAAACACGATCTCCAAAATAAAGTTGCTTCTGCAGGAGAATCAATTCTGCTGGTGATCCAGCTGTAAATGTATCACAAGACCATTTAGTAGATAAAAGTAGTATTTAAAATATTCATTACTAAATTTTCAGCATACCATTATGAAGAAATTCATTTAGACTGAGTGTTAATATTATGTAGAAAACTATTTAGAATATCAGCTCAAAAATAATCAGCAGTGTAGAAAGAACTATTTCTATAGCTGATTATTAAAGATTTTTTTTTTTTTTTTTTTTTTTTTTGAGACAGAGTCTCATTAATTGCTCCAGGCTAGAGTGCCCTGGTGTCATAATCCACAGCAAACTCCAACTTTTGGGCTCAAGTGATCCTCTTGCCTCAGCCTCCCAAGTAGGTAAGATTGCAGGCACCCACTACTGTGCCCAATAGTTTTTTTTTATTTTTAGTAAATAAGGAGTCTTGCTCTTGCTCAGGCTGTTCTTGAACTCCTGAGCTCAAGCAACCCACCTGCCTCAGCCTCCCGAAGTGCTAGCTAGGATTATAGACATCAGCTACCAATTCCAGCCTATATGTTTTGCATTAATATAATTTTAATTTTGTATAAATAAATCTCAAAACTTTTTATAGTAAGTTAGTTCATTGACTAATACTCCTTTACTATGTATGGGTATATTCTTTACTGTGTATGTATATGGGGGTGTCTGTGTATTCACCAAGAGCGTGTGCTCCAATCTTAATATGTAATCAAGATTTGAAAAAATTGAGGCAGAGTACACAACTTTTATAATCTCAATTTTTGAAAGAAAGGAATGAAAGCCTTGAAATTACCATTTGAAATTTGACCCAAATTGGGAACTAAAATCAGTTATAATTGACTGAATTCATTCAAACATCATGAAAATTTAAAATACTCTAAGTCTACGGAATCTGCTTCTGACCCAAGAATTCTGTGGCTTCCGCTGTAAGGAGCTTATCCTTTTAGTTGTTTTGTTTTACTTGTGTGTGTGTGTGTGTGTGTGTGTGTGTGTGCGCGCGCGCGCACGCGCGTAGTTTCACATTTACTTTCCCGTGAATGACCACAATGGCTTTAAAGTTTCCACTTCCTTGACTAAACTGTAGACAGGGGTTTTCCTGCCTCTAGATCCCTAACCTTTTATTTTAGAGTAATTAGTAATTCCAAATTATTTTTCTGCCCCTTTGAGATGTAAATCATTTTCAAAATCTCTGGTCAGTTTTACTCAAGGACCTGGGGGGTTATCTCTTTGAAGTGTAATCAGGGAAGATAGTGCCCCTTTTCTCTGGCGTGTGTGAGAGGGCAGGTGCTAATGTCAGGAGGTCCATTGCTCCAGGCAGTAAAACTACCTCCTCCTGCCACTTGGCTGAGGCCAAGTAGTTAATACCCATAGTTCATGATACTCCCATTGCCACCTTAGCTTTTAAAACCTCTCCTCCACTTTCTTTCATCAGAGTAGAGGTAAAAACTCAGGCTGAATTCTGGCCTCTGCTCCTATGGAATACCCTTGTCTGTTCAGTTTTGTCAAGTGCAATTTTTACTTTAATGTAAGTATATGAAAGAAACTCATAAAAGTCAGTAACTAAGTTACCTTGCTTTTCTTAATTTCAAGTCCTACTAAATTTCTAATAAGCATTAAACCCTCAAAAATTAGAGCCCTCAGAAACCTTCCCCAACACCTGTTTCCTAATGGAAGATTAATAAAAGACCTGTAACTGCCATACAGATTATGGATGTTAATCCTCAATCAATGCACACCGACAAGATTGTGTAGAAATGCTCTGTGAGTAAAAGCTAACACAGTTGGCATTTCATATTAGCAGCTTTCATATCCACAGATTCAGCCAGCTGTGGATAAGAATATGCTGGGGGAAAAAAAAAAAAAACAGGACAATACAGAAAATTAAAAAATATGAATTTTATGATGTAGTATATAAAGGAACAATGAAGATATCAGTATTCTCCCAAATTCATTATGCCAAAAGGGAGAACTATGCATAAGAACTGAGTGTCACAAGCACTGCCATCCTCTCCCCATTCATGTGCAAGAGTCGCCTTTTAAGAAATGAAGTGGCTTAGAAAATGGCTAAAAAGGATTTTTCTCTTTGGATTGGGTATTGGAAGGAGAAAGGAAGCCTGGCTGGAAGGTAATCTTGTCATAAATTTCACTGTAATTGCCCTCAGGGAAAACTATTTACTCAAGACCTTTAAGGGCAACGACTCTACATTCCAATCCCAGATCAAATAGGCAAGGCCTGACTGTATTTAACAGAGATTCTCTTTAACTGCAAATCTCTTCCCCAGCCTCCCCACCTTGACTTCCAGCATATTCCTGTTTTCTTTTGCCCATAGCCATCTTGAAATGTGACAAGTAAATACATTTTGGGTCAAAATATTTCTTATTCCTTTGATCCCTAAAAATAAAATCAAAAAAGAGAAACAAAAGAACATTCAAGATATGCAGCCTGTGTAAATGAGCGCATGTCAACTATAACCTTAGGACTATATCCTGAATGAACTCTTAACCTTTGAGATAACAAGTCATCTCTGTAGATACAAACCAGGGAAGAGATATGATTACTCTTTCACCCACTTTGAGAAGATTCACAACCTTGGCTACTTCCTGCATTTTTGGATGTTCATCTTATGTAGTTTTACTGGGTACCAAATAGATATCTACAGGAACATGAGTGGCCTCTCTGCTCACCACCTGCAATCCTCTATTTACTGTGTACCTCCTTTTTTCCTTTCACTGCAAAATTCTCAATCTCTTATGCAGACAGCCCAGTACCCCCTCAAAAAAGATACTTTATGGGTTATGCTTTTCCTGGGTACATCCTTAAATTGTGACTCATGCATTTTCAGTAACTTATTTAACAAGAATAACATCCATTTACATAGAATTTACATTGTATGAGATATAATTTAGAGATGATTTAAAATACACAAGAAAATATGTAGGTCATAGGCAAATACTATGCCACTGTATATAATTAACTTGAGATATGGAAATTTAGTATTTTCAGGGGTCCTGGAACCAATCCTTCACAGATGTTGAGGGACAACTATACAGCTTTTCAGAAATTTTCATATCTGGAATAAATTGATGTGAATGTGAAATTCACTTTCTTGTATACTAATGTTTAGTGTTGACCAAAAGAAATTGCAAATATTGTTGAATTCATTAACATAAATTTCCTAGTTTCAATATGAAATGAAAATTTGTTTAAAAATTGATTTCCTGGATTAATGTATGTGTGTGTGTGCGCGCGTGTGTGTTAAATACAGAAAGGTAAAGTGCTCACTATTCTCTCATAGCAGGTAGTAGTGTTATGCTCAGGAGTCTCAAAGGCCACACCACATGCAAGTGGAATTAAAGAAGAGTCCTTTTATTAAAGAGCTGGCCAGCGACTGCCTCAATGTCCCAATATGGGATTTCTGAGAGCAGTCCCGAGTTGACTGAGGCTCTGACTTTTATAAGACAAAATTTTTGCAGGGGGCAAGCAAGCATAGAAAACAACCATTTAGGGGAAATCGCAAGGATAAGGCAGCTTAGTCAATTTACAATGCTACGATCTCAAGAGCACTTAATTTTTTTTACAAAACAAATACAATCTACAATATCCTAAAGGTAGTGTAGGGAGGGTGAAATCACAGGTGGGAGTCATAAAAAGCATGATCACAAAAAGCAATAATCACCAAGGATATAATCAAGAGGGCTGTGAGTAACTTATGTCACTAACAATGTTAGCTGAATGCATTCATACAATGGGAGGACAAACAAGAGGAACCGGTTTTGAAGGTAATGGGATATAACAGAAAAGAAGTAAACAGTAAAGTGGAGTCAAACTCGCTCTTGTAACATTTCCATATCATACACAGATGGCATGAAGACCACCTTAACATAATCACCAAGGTTGTCGTCACAAAAGTAATGAGTGACTTTCTACACAATATTAATAATTCTAGTATTTCTAACTAGGTATACTTAAAATACAATGTCATGGGTGGGGAGGCAAGCAGAACCAGTTTTTTTGTCTTGTTTTGTTTTTTTGGGGGGGCATTAGAATGTGGCAAAACAAAAGAAGGGAATCAGGTCAGCTTTGCATTCCCACTGATTCTCGGGAAAGAGAAAGAGAATTATATCAAAATGCAGTTAGGCTTGCTTCTTTCACCTTAACAGTAGAGCAGAGCAGATAGGAATGGAAGAGCTAAATTCAAATTGCCTGGATTCCAATCCCACCATTGTACACTTGATGACTTAGGTGAATTTTGCTACAATATAGAAAAAATTTCACAATGAATATTCATACATAATTTTTTAAAAAGGGATAAATAATTCTATTGTGAGGAATTAGTTTTTTAAAGATATGAGATCTTGCTCTGTCTCCAAGGATAGACTGCAGTGTCCAGATCACAGCTCACTGTAGCACTGAATACCTTGGTTCAAGTCATCCTCTTGAGTAGCTAAAACTACAAGCCTGGGCCACTGAGCCTGGATAATTTTTGTTATTATATATATTTTTTTAAAGACATGGTCTTGCTACATTGCCCAGGCCTACCTCCTGGACTCAAGTAATCCACCTTGGCTTCCCAAGTGCTAGAATTACAATCATAAACCACTATGCCCGGATTATTGTGAGGATTAATTATGTAAATCAATAATAAATTCAGTTTAACACATAATCCTCCCACAAATTTTTATTATATATACTCCATAGGAAATGGTGTATTGTATTGGGAATATAAGAAATACACAATGCTGTTAGTACTAAGCAGTTGTTTGATTTTGAACATGCCTCTTAAACTCTGACATTCTATTAATTTTGATTACTCATTGATTACTCAATTTAACATGAAAATATTTAAAGTGTCATTAGGGAGAATGAAAATAATGGGGGAGCCCTAAGGAATAGATGTCAAAATTGATTTTTCCTTTTTGGATGGACTTACTGTCTCACAAGTAATCCTACATAATTTCAAAGGGGAATAGTTTGAAAGTAGGACATTTATTCTGTAGAAAATTTACTCTAAGCAAAAATATCTTCATGAGAATTATTATTATTGCCCTGTGTAGAGTGCTATGAAGTCACAGCTCACAGCAACCTAGCTGTGGACAGTTACACAGTAGCTGGGACGACACAGTCTCACAGTAGCTGGGACGGACGACAGGTGCCCGCCACAACACCTGGCTATTTTTTGTTGCAGTTGTCATTGTTTATCTGGCGGGGCCAAGTTCCAACCTGCCAGCCTAAGTGTATGAGGCTGGTGCCGTGACCACTGTGCTACAGGCGCCAAGCCCCTAACAGTAAGAATCATATTATCGTAACCAGCACAGGTATGTTCTCAAGAAAAATACATGCAATTTAATTATTTTGATTAGACATGACACTCACTTGTAGGAAATTTTGAAATAGTAAAATAGCCAGAATCCATTGAAGTACTTTTACAGAGACACAAAACCACATACTTGAAGCTTTATGATTTAATTGTAAAAGGTATAGCTCTCCTACCAATGATTAAATACTTTAACTGTTGGAGAACATTGTCTTCCTGCAATGAAAATCTTGTTTCATCTTTTTATGGCTTGTTTACAAATGCACCTTACAAACAAACACCTATGGGAGGATCACAAATATTGACAAAAACACTCAAAATCAGGAACTGGCAGTTGGAGGTTACTGTTACTCTTATTTCCATTATATCAGAATTACTGCCTGCACTAATTGATATGAACCTAAATAGAAAGTAATAAACAAATGAAAGATATAAAGATGAGAGAAAAAAAAAAAAAAATCAAACCATAATTTTCTTTACATACTAGGGGGCCTACAATTTTTTTTAATTAGGAAAGTTTAGCAATGTTATTTAGAAATAAGAACAGTATACAACATTTCATTACATCACTTCCAAGGAAAACTAAATTTTAAAGAGGTAAAAGATCAAAAAACAAAAATATGTATGATAAATAGCAGTATATTAAGTAAAGCTACTTAAATCCTCTGGATAAAAACATGCATGCTTACAGAAAAATAAAAATGACAAAAATATGCGAATATATCCATGGATGGCAATAGTAAATATAACAGGTATATTTGTTATATACAAATATAGGGGAGCTAAGGCAGGAGGTCACCTGAGCTCAAGAATTTGAGGTTGCTGTGAGGTAGGATGACACTATCTCACTGGAGCCTAAGTGAGAGAACAAGACCCTGTCTCAAAAATATATATACACACACTCAAAGTTTGTTTCTAAAACTACAAAATTCAAATTTTAAGTCATTTTTGGATGGTTCAAAATGAGAAATTGGTCTCAACAAAAAATTAAAATACAATTTGACATGAATGCTGAAAGATTATGAATATTGGCCCAACTCAGAAAACACACACACACTCCTACACACACATTGTTAACAATTGGAGTTGGGTGGAATTGTAATGGCTTCTTAAGAAATGCAGATACACACACCTGAGAATGTTTAAAGAAAAGATAATCATCTATTATAGAGTACTGCAGATAAGATTATTACTGGCATATCTAGTTGGGTGTCACTGACCTTCCCCACCAGGACTAATTTTTATTTTTCAAGAAGTAGATAGGAATATTTTTTCTTTTCTCCACTTTTTGGAAGGGAAATATTATCTTGAATTACACAAAAATGTATTAAATAGTACATTCCTCTTGGATTTTTAAATGAATAGGACAGCATCAGTTTGTTTGCTATCTAGAAACCTTAATATTGGAATAGAAAAAGATCAAATAAATCTGTGATGTTTTTGAAAGTGCAGAAGAGTATGCTAATCATCTGTCAATATCCATTCTATTTCTTTCTCTTGGATAAGTCACTCTAGGGTTTTAGAAGCACAAGTAGTCACCCAGGTAAAAATCACATTTTTCTGCTTCTGTTTCTGCCACTTGTAACCTTATGACTAAGGTCCCTTCTATGGATGGAATTGGAAGAGAGAGCTCTCCTGTGTAACATTCCCATGACAAGACTTCTTGGCCCTCATGTCCTCTTTCTCCTTTCCACACTGAAAAGCAGATTTGAGCTGGGTTTTACATGCAGAGAGTCACTAGGGAATACTAGATGAAGACACAGAAACCTGGGTCTCAGGATGACTGTTGGAACATCTATATGGATGGTAAAAAAATCGGAAGCACTTAAAGAACAAAGTCTTGATGAAATATGCACCAACTATGATTCATATGAAATGTGTATGGAAAGATAGAATCATTTTGAAAAATTCTTCACCAAATTCTTATAAACACATGTCTATCTTAAGACCCAACAACTCTACACCAAGGCACTTAAGAGATAAAAACACATCCAAGGGGGAATGAAAAATTACTGTTTAATGGGTATACAATTTCTATTTGAACAAATTCTGGAAATGGATAGTAGGTATGCTTATACAAATTGCAAATGCACTTAATGTCACAGAAGTGTACAGTTAAAATAGGAAAAATGATAAATTTTTTATGTGTATTTGACCAAAAAAATTCCAAAGGTTTCTATAGAAATGTTCATGATGATTGCACATATAATTACACAAAACTAGAAAAGGCCAAAGTGTCCATCAAAAAGTGAATGACTAATAATAATGTCAAGTACCCATTTAGAATAAGAGTCCGAAAATTAATGCCTAGTGGCCAAATCCGGTCTGGTCTGAGGCTTGTACTTGTATAGCTTAAGTTCTCCAAATGGTCTTTAAGTTTTTGATTTCTCCTCTTTTTTTTTTTTTTTTTTTTTTTTATTTAATTGTTGGGGATTCATGGAGGGTGCAAAGAACCAGATTACATTGATTGCACTTGTTAGGTAATGTCCTTATAAATGTGCCCTGCCCCCAAATGTGCCACACATAGCGATTCCCCCACCCCACCCCTCCACCCTTCCCTCTCTTTGCTGGCTGCTGCTTCCCCCAACCCCACGGTGTACTACGCCATTAATTGTCCTCATATCAGAATTGAGTACACAGAATTCTTGCTTCTCCATTACTTGGGATGCTTTACTAAGAATAATGTGTTCCACTTCCATCCAGGTTAATACAAAAGATGTGAAGTGTCCATGTTTGTTAGCCATTTGTTTGGCTTTAGAGAAGGTTTAATCCATCTCTCCTATCCTTAAAGGATTAACTTTGTTAGAGTTCTCTGTAGATCCTAGTTATCAAGCTTTTGCCCTATCAAAATATGCAAATATGCTTTCCCATTGTGTAGATTGTCCCACATCACAAAATCTCAAGACAGCAGATGCTGTTCTTTACGTTTTAAAAGGAGATAGACAGATGGACGAATAAATTAAAATGTGATGAGACTAATATGTTATGCTGCCTGCATGTGACCAGCAAAGCCTGATGTATTTATTATCTGAATTTTTACAGAAAATAAAATTTAACCCCCATTTAGAAGATAACTAAGCAATAAACTGAACACATTTTTGAAAAATGCAATAATGTAAATATATCTAATAAACATTGCACTGCATAAAAGCTAGACACAGAAGATTATCAGGTATGGTTCAATTTATATAAATATCTAGAATAGGCAAAAGCAGGTGAACAAATTTATACCAACAAAAGTGAACAAGCTGACAATACCTGTTTCTTAATGTGATACATTAAAAACTATACAAGATAACTTGTGATATGAACACCAAAAATTCATAATCGAAATTTAATTATAATGAAATAGTAAAAAAAGAAAAAATGTTGACATACAACTTGTTAATATGTTTAGGATAGTACATCCTCATTTATAAGTGAAATATGTTTATAATTTCCCCTTATAATATATTTTCTCCAATATCAGGTGTATCCAGATTAAGTAGAATGATTTTGAAGTATCTCTTTTTCTATTGTCTATAAGATTTGGCATGATCTGTTTTTTGAAATTAATTACTTTTACTTATAGTCTATTTGAGACTTTGGGAAAAAAATAAGTTAACTGATGACTCCATACTGAACCTCAAAGCATTCTATAATAGACATACTCTGATCTGACAATGTGAATGTTACTTTCTTTGCATTATTATTATTGCTTAATATTTTGATGCAGTAATCGTCTGATTCCTTTTCTGACTGTATTTATTGTTATTCGTTCTTTCTGAGGTTTTTGCTTCTAATCCTTAAACATTGTTATTGTTAAATTTTAAGCCTTTTTAATTCTGTGAAGGCAAAAATAGAAACCTAATAAACATGTATATGTAAAAAAAAATTTAAAAATGTTGACACATTGCACATAAAAACTGGCTTATATTCTTCAGAAATATCAATATCATGTCCTAAAAGACAAATGAGGTGTGAATAATCATTCAAGTTTGAAATAGGCTAAGGGATGAGACAGCTAAGTGCAATGTGTGCCTAGCAGGAATGCTATTGTTGCAGTGCAATTGCTCACCTTTAAAATTTAAATAGAATTAAATTTAACTTAGACAAAAAGATGAATCAGTTTGGGGAATAAATTATTTTGAAGGAGACTGATTATTTCATTGGAGTTTGTCACTTGGATATTATTTAATTTACCCTTTGAGTCTCTCAAATAAACCAGAAAAATTCAGTCACAGTTCACTTGTGACATCAATCTGCATTATTTTCCTAAGTAGATACATCTTATTACCAAAGATTAAGTGCTTGTTATGTGTCAGGTTTGGAGGATCAAGATTTAAAGATAAAGTCCCAATAGTTACAAACTATATGACAGTAGACAGGGATACTGCCAGGAGATTGGAGGAAAAAACAAAACAAAAAAACAAACAAAAAAAAAAACCCAAAAAAGTACTATGGTTTTTCAATTTTAGGATTTCTGATAATGATCCTGAGAATACGCAGAAAAGTTGAGAACTCAATCTCACATAGAATACACAGCCAATTTTGCAGTAGTTTTACATATTCATTTGTGCAGTGGTAGGAGGAGACTGGTCCACGTGCTGGTCCAGAATCAGCGGCTGTTTCTGATTTCTGATACTTTGAGTAGTCAGTTCCATCAGGGAAGTACTTTCACCTGCAGCTACTGTCTATTTATTCATTTTGGCAGTTGTAGGATGAAGGGAATATAGACCATTTGTCTTCCAGGAAACAGGTAAATATGTGAAAGGCCCACATACCAACTCTGAATTGTTCCAGGTAACAAGAGGTAATGATTGTCACAGGATGAAGCACAAGAACTGATGGATTTAAGGTGGTATTTTATTTTGTTTTATTTTATTTATTTGACAGAGTCTCACCCTGTTGCTTGGGCTAGAGTACTAGGCCATCAGTCTAGTTCACTATAATTGCAAACTCCTGGGTTTAAGTGATCCTCCTACCTCAGCCTCCCAAGTAACTGGGACTGTAGGAACTTACCACCACACCTGGCTAATTTTCTATTTTTAGTAGAGATGGGAGCCTGGCTTTGTTCAGGCAGGTCTTGAATTCCTAACCTCAAGCAATCCTCCTGTCTCAGCCTCCCAGAGTGCTAGGATTACAGGCATGACCTACTTTATCAGGCCATACTTAAGGTATTTTAAGTTGTGACACAAAACGATTTGCAGATGAACTTTCTATATATCTCTTTATATATATTTTTGCTCTAAGAGTGTATTAAATAGCTCAAGAAGTAATTGAAAATAATTACAAGTAAATGTATTAGGCCATGATTTGTAATTTACCTTTGGTATTTCCAAATATGAACAAGCAAATTAAGAAAAATAAGAAATTATATCAAATATACAGGTGGGTAGTGAATACAATATGATGTCTATTTTTCCATTAGTTAACCTTGGATAAGGATATTTTTTCTAAATAATTAGTTGCTTTATTTTGGAAAATAAAGGAAAGTTATGGAGCATCTTATGTCTTTTTATTAGTAATAATTTAAAATTAATAGACATTTGAGTCTCTTCTGGATTTTTGTATACTTCGGCAAATTATTTCCTATCTCTATAAAGGACTTGAACTCTAATTTGAAAAGCAAAGATAAAGACAGATATATAAATAAAATGAATCATGAAAGTAAAAAGCCTCTAACTCGAAACAGAGCTCAAAATTGTATTTAGTGATTACATTATATCTAGTGGGGTTGGGGAGGAATCTCCAGAAGGCATATTGTTATAGTCTTTTAGGAATGGGAAATTTCTGAAAGGAAACTAAATAAGAATTTATTGTGACTTAGGTAATATTTTATTGAAGGCATTTCTTGACGGCAACTGTACTAACTACTGTATTTATAAGAGCCTTGATAATAAATGACATTGACTATTGTCATTTTCTTCTAAATATAATATTTATATTCAAGAAAGTCATTTTGGGACTATCTTGATTTTCATTATTTATTAGTTCTTTGCAAAGTTTCATGCATTTGGTTTGATTCATATTTGATGGTGATCTTACAGATGTTAAGGTTAGCTAATAAATATTTTGAAAATTTTTCTTTGGAGGGGACATCAACCTAAGAAAAAATGTATATCCAAGATCTATAATCCATACCTGTTAGTCTCCCAAGAAGTGACAGGTGAAACTTAAAGAGTTTAGTTTTATGACAAACTCTCAATTTATGAAATAGTTTAAAAATATAGACATACCCTGTCATACATTATAGAATAGTGTTTTAATTTTCTCATATTTACCTTGCCTTAATAAGCCTTTTAAGCTTATAATTTCTTCTAAGTTTATAATATTTTATTAGCAGAATTTCAAAATACATTAGCTGGGATTATTCTCATTGTTAATGAATCAATACAAAGTTTGCTTTGAAGAGTGATGTCTTCTACTGTACCAAATAAAAAATCTGATTCAATTTTCTTGGGGATAGGAGTAGCGGAGAAGGAGAGAGAAACACTTTTAGAAAGACACAAAACTAGGACTACTTATAATGCCAGATTTGAAAGTAATACCTCAAATTCTTTTCTTAATTATGAAATAAATGACTACTAAAACAGATAACCTAACAAGGCAATGTGTACAAGTACCTCAGGGATTACCTGAGAATATAGAATAGATGGTTTTTAGATTGAAATATGAAATAGAGACATGTTTGTATTTAACTCACAAACCATATGAACCTATATATTATTTAATATGCAAATTATTAGATAATTCATGTGATCTTCCTATGGCATAAAAATCACCAAAACAATTTTACAAAATATAAGCCCTATGATTTTATTCTTACCAAATTCTGTCCCTATTTAAATTCCTCTCTATAAGAGAATGGAAATAACTGTTGAACTACATTCTATTCCAGATTGAAACTTTCAAACTGTACTAACTGTAGGCACCAATTAACAGAAACGGTAAATCTGTCTCAGTGCTTTCATGTCCACTCTTAAGATCTTGTAATCAATGGGAGTGCACTAAGTAAACACAGTTGAATGGATAGCAAAAGATGAATGACTGTCTTAGTTTAATATTTTAGTTATGAATGTGTTTGCCTGTGAACAAACAAACCTAATAAATACTGACTTAATCAACTAATGGGCTCATTTTTCTCACTTAGCAGAAAGTTAGGGAATGGGCAGTGTGGATATAACAGTGATGGTGTAGTACTCAGAGGTCTGGCCCCCCTCACCATCTCACCTTGCCATCCTGCCGTGTGGTTCTCTTAAGTTTGCAAGAGCATTGCTATTTAGTCCTTTATTGTGGATAGAAAGAGGTACACAGGAAAACCACATAGATTAAAAGAATGTTAGCCATGTCTGCCTTCTTAGAAAAATTTATGAGACCCTTCAGTCAACAGCTCCATACGATACCTCTTTGGCTAATATGTCATGTGGCCTGTTTTAGCTGGAAGTCAGTTTGGGATAATGAAATTTTCTACTTATCAAAAAAAAAAAAAAAATCTGGATTTTCTTTTAATTGAGGATTGAACTTCTTTGAATAATCATAAGCTATTTTTGTCACTCTAAGGATTCTTCAGTAAACTTTATTGTGGATAACTTCTTGCCTTCCTTTTATAGTTTTTGTTTAGATAAAGTGGTCACTCATGATATTTATCTTACCTCAGTGATGGTTATATTCTACTCATGGTATTAAAAGAATGGCCACATCCCGAGTAAATGCAGAGACAATTATCTCACCTTTGCTAGTGTGCACTATTATTCGTCAGAAAATTATCAATAAAATATTTCATAAGAAAGCTTTCCAAAAATGACTTACCATACTGTTTGGGCTGTCTCATATAGCACTTCTTATAAATCTTATTGTTTAGTCTTTAGAAATAAGTATTTTTCGATCATCCAAATTAAAATTATGTAAGTCTGTTACATGATTCAATGTCATAATCTAGCACATTAGCCTTTTCTGCCGTTAACAAGTAAAATTATCCTCTGTTAGTGAACGTAGACAGCTCTTATATGATAGAACTTTTCAGTAGGTCAAAATAGGCAACAAGTTACAAGACCATGCCAGTATTCTGAATTTTCTTTCCTGACACTTGGTCATTGTGGTTTGTCGCTTCAAAAATACGTATGAAAAGATTACCCAAGGTGGCACCTGTAGCTCAGTGAGTAGGCCGTGGGCCCCATATACCGAGGGTAGCGGGTTCAAACCCAGCCCCGGCCGAACTGCAACAAAAAAATAGCCGGGCATTGTGGCAGGTGCCTGTAGTCCCAGCTGCTCGGGAGGCTGAGGCAGGAGAATCGCGTAAACCCAAGAGCTGGAGTTGCTGTGAGTCCTGTGACGTCACGGCACTCCACCGAGGGCGGTAAAGCGAGACTGTCTCTACAAAAAAAAAAAAAAAAAAAAAAAGACTACACAAACTTTTGCTGATATAAACCAAAGGCCCTCCATATTTCAGTGGACAATGTCTGTCTTCGCCACCTGTCTTCGTCAATGGTAACAGTTGGACATTTTGTGTTATGTTGCTTATGGTACTCTACTTCTGAGTGCTATTTCTGTATTAGGACATTTTGGGATGTGAGCAACAAAAAAATGATCTAGCAAACAACCTTAAAAAATTAGAAGCATATTGATTTTCTTGTAGATGTCAAAATACAGGCAGGTACTATGGTCTAAATGTTGGTGTTTCCCCAAAATTCCTTTGTGAAAGCCTCATCCCAAATATGGTGGTATTAAGAGATAGGGCTTTGGGAAGGTGATCAGTTCATTTGAGATTTGCCCTAAAACGGGATTAGTGCCATGTGGGGGTATAGCTGGCAGCTGCTATTTATCAAGCACAGAGCTGAGGATCACCAGTTACCAGATATGCTGGTGTCTTAATCTTGGATTTAGTAGCCTCCAGAACTGCAAGCAATAAGCTTCTGCTGCTTATAAATTATTCAGCCTAACTATTTTGTTAGAGTGGCCTGCACAGACTAAGAAAGCAGATAAGATGATTCCATGGTGATATAATTATTTATTTTTCTATCCCATTCCTACTAGCACTTGTCTTTTTTGAATCATTCTTATCTGCTGCATCTCTATATGCTATAGTTGAATTAAACAGAAAAGGCAAAAAAGTAGCACAGGAACAGAGACCACACCTTATCCAGAAACTTATCCAGAAATCTTATTCAGCAATTTCTGTGTTCAATTCAATGACTGGAATTACAACGTGGTTCCTACAAGTGTAAGAAAGTTTGGAAAGGTGAAAATGTTTAAATAGATGCAATAGCAACCTTATGGAGAAAGGGGGAATGGAATGGTCTTTCATATTTAATCCAGTATTACCTGTTATTTCTCCACTATGCCATATCCAATATTGACTCCCTCTTGATTTACACGCACATACATGTACATGCATGCACACAATTTCCTCCTTTTACCTTCAATTGAAATTTAAAGTAGTGAAATCATCCACATTAGTGGTTTTAAAAATTAGCTGTAATCTCCCATACTCAATTGAATCTAAAAAAATAAGATTTATAATGAAATATGTATTTACTGTTTCACATTTATGGCTACAACTAAAGTCAAAGAAGTAGACAAATATTTACCCTTATTTGTGGAATCACATTGGGTGTAACAGCCAGAAATGCAAGATACATGGAAGTCTGTTGCACACGTTGGTCCCCAAAGTGTGTAGCATTCCTATTAGTAATGTGATTTCATAAATTTGGAATGTGTGACTGATTTCCAACAAAATAAAGTGCAATCTCGGTTGATTTATGCCATGGCCTTTTAATTGTATAAAGTTAATAGTAAATTGGAGGATAAATGACCTTTTTGTTTAGATATATAATGGAGTTAGACTTTAAATAATTCAAATGATTTTAAAATTGTTAATCTTCAATTATTAATGATTATAGTTATATTTTCAAATAATTATTAATCTTCAAATAATTTTAACTATGTATACGCTTTAAATGAATATTCCAGGGAACTTTGAAATTTCTCCTGGCCTCAAGAGAAATTGTCCTTCACGTAGAACTTCCCTGCATATCACCATTTGTCTACTATTCCCTAGCCCAATACAGTAAATGCCACTAAATGTCCCACAAGCCTTGAAATAACTTAAAATACTTCAAAAATGTCCTTTAGCGAGCTCAACAACCCCTCTGGAGAACTATTGGATTACAGTTTGTGTGTTTGTTTTTACGAGCACAGGTTCAGTTCCTTCTTTTGCTGTAGCTCATACGGACAGTCCTGAGGATGCTGTGATCTATGCCCTGTCTACCCAGTCAATTACTGAGTTACACCAAACCACTTTTAGTTCTTCAAACACATTCATTCATTTATTTCATTTATTTTTTTATTTTTTGAGACACTCTTCAAGCTGTTGCCCTGGGTAAAGTGCCATGCTGTTATGGCTCACAGCAAACTTCAACTAAGGCTGAAGCAATATTCTTGCCTCAGTTTTTCTATTTTTAGGAGAGACAGAGTCTTACTTTTGCTCAGGCTGGTCTCAAAGTCCTGAGCAATCCACCTGCCTCAGCCTCTTAAGAGTGCTAGGATTACAGGTGTAAGCCACTGTGCCAGGCTGGAACGCATTACTTTTTATTTTTATTTATTTTATTTATTTTTTTTTTTATTAAATCATAGCTGTGTACATTGATATGGTCATGGGGCATCATATACTAGCTTCAGACCATTTGACACATTTTCATCCCAATATTCAACATAGCCTTCCTGGCATTTTCCCAGTCACTGTGGCATGACATTTACATTTCACATTTTCTGAGTTTCACCCTTACCCTTGTGAGATGCCCCGTAGGTGTAATTCCACCAATACCCCTCCCTCAACCTCCCTCCCCCCTCCCTCTTCTCCCTTTCCCCTTTTCCCCTATTCTTAGGTTGTACCTGGGTTATAGCTTTCATGTGAAAGCCCTAAATTAGTTTCATAGTAAGGCTGAGTACATTGGGTACTTTTTCTTCCATTCTTGGGATACTTTACTAAGAGGGATACGTTCCAACTCCATCCATGTAAAGATGAAAGAGGAAAAGTCTCCATCTTTCTTTAAGGCTGCATAATATTCCATGGTGTACATATACCACAATTTATTAATCCATTCGTGGATCGATGGGCACAGCTATGATTTAATAAAAAAAAAAAAAAAAAGAAAAAAAAAAAAAGAAATAGAGACAGAGAAGAGGAGATGGAGAGAGAGACAGAGACAGATATGAACAGAGACAGAGACAAAGACAGACAGAAAGAGACAGCAGCAGAGAAGGAGAGACAGAGACAGATATAGACAGAAACAGAGACAGAGACAGACAGAAAGAGACAGAGACAGACAGGAGATAGAGAGAGAGACAGAGACAGAGACAGATATGGACAGAAACAGGAGACAGAGACAGAAAGAGACAGAGATAGAGTGACAGAGACAAATACAGACAGAAACAGAGACAGACAGAAAGAGACAGAGACAGAGACAGAGAAAGAGAGGCAGAGATGGAGATAGATATGAACAGAAACAGAAAGAGGCAGAGACAGAGAGAGACAGAGACAGAGTGACAGAGACAGATATGGACAGAAACAGAGAGACAGACAGAAAGAGACAGACAGAGAGAGACAGAGACAAAGTGACAGAGACAGAGACAGCTATGGACAGAAACAGAAAGAGACAGAGACAGAGAGAGACAGAAAGAGACAGAGACAGAGAGAGACAGAGACAGAGAGGCAGAGATCAAGATAGATATGGACAGAAACTGAAAGAGACAGAGACAGAGTGACAGAGACAGAGACAGATATGGACAGAAACAGAGACAGAGACAGAAAGAGACAGACAGAGAGAGACAGAGACAAAGTGACAGAGACAGAGACAGATATGGACAGAAGCAGAAAGAGATAGAGACATAGAGAGACAGAAAGACACAGAGAGAGATAGCTTGAGAGAGATAGATGGACAGAGAGAGACAGAGAGAGAGAGAGAGAGAGACTGATTTGAAGACACTACATTGCTGGCTCTGATGATAAAACAAGGGGCCATAAGCCAAGGAATGCAGATAGCTTTCAAAAGCTGGAAAAGACAAGAATTAGATTCTCCCCCAGAGCATCCAGAAGGAAGGCAGCCCTGCTAACATTTTGATTGTAGCTACGTAAGAGTCATGTAGGGCTGTCACCTCCAGACCTATAATAAAGTGCATCTGCATTTGTTTTCAAGTCACAAACTTTGTGGTGATTTGTTGTGGAAGCCACAGGAAGCTCATCCATGGCATCATCCCACCCCCATCTCTTTCTGTCCTGGATGTAGTTCCAGCCTCCTCCCCATCTGCTCACCTATAGTCCCATCATGTCTGTTATCTCTCTGTAGCAACACACCAACCTGGGCTTGTGACTCCCTTCCTAAACTCGCTTTTATTGTCCTGAGGATAAAGCCCAAGTGCCCATCAACCCATGAATAGATTAATAAATTGTGGTATATGTACACCATGGAATATTATGCAGCCTTAAAAAGATGGAGACTTTACCTCTTTTACGTTTATAAGGATGGAGCTGGAACATATTCTACTTAGTAAAGTATCTTAAGAATGGAAGAAAAAGTATCCAATGTACTCAGTACTATTATAAATTCAATTTACAATCACTCACACTTTCATATGAAGAATAGATCACAACTATGGCCCAGGATGCAGGAGGGAGGAGGGGAGGAAGGGGGAAAGGGGGGAGGTAATATTGAGGGAGGGTAAATGGTGCAATCACACCTATGGTGCATAATGCAAGGGTACTTGCTAGATTTATTAAGTATAGAGTATAAATGTCTTAACACAATAATTAAGTAAACGAGATGAGGTTTATGTTAACCAGTGTGATGTAAACGCTCCTAATTCTATACAAAATCAGCATATTGTACCCCATACATGCATTAATGTATACATGATCTATGTGTTTATGATTTAATTTAAAAAAAAACTCTAAACTCTTACCTGAGAAAGGGAACCAGTAGGTCTTGCTCAATAAAGACCTGAATCAAGATCTCTTATAATAGATAGGGAGGGCCAGGGCAGTGGTTCATGTCTGTGATACAAGCACTTTGGGAGGCTGAGGCAGGAGGATTGATTGAGGCTAGGAATTTGAGACCATCCTGCGCAACATAGCAAGACTCCCATCTCGAAATAAAATTTTAAAAATTAGCTGGGCATGGTGGTGTGGTGCCTGTAGTCCCAGCTAGGGGACTGAGGCAGGAGGATTACTTGAGCCCAGGAGTTTGAGGTTGCTTGAGTTATGATGACACCAGGCAACAGAAGAGACCCTCAAGAAACAAACAACAAAACAAAACAGAAGGTGGTAGAGAAACCAGCAAAAATAAGTTAAAGTCAAGATGGTGATGAAAACTGACCTCAGTTTACCCTCACTGCTTATTATATACTGTAATGCATTAATATGCCAAAATAAACTCTTACCAACACTATAGAAATTTTCAGATGCCATGGCAACTCCTGGAATTTGCCCTACGTTGTTTAAATGGAAGGAGGACCAATGGTTCTAGAGATTCTGTATCACTCTTCCAAGAAACTCATGAATAATTTTTCCTTTGTTTAACATGCACCCAAGAGATAACCACAAAACAGCCATCTAGCAGCACACAAGTGGTTAAGCATTTAATCTAGGGCAGGTAGGGTTTTTTGATTGTACATTAAGTCTCAAACCCTGTGAAGTAGACACATTAGTATTCTTATTTCATTGAAGATAATATTGCTTCCTAGGTGAATTTGTTATCTCTTGCTATGCAACAAAATTATTTCAATACTGAGACATTTAAAACAGCAAGGTTTACTTTCCTTTAGTCTCTGGGGGTCAGACATTTGTGTATGGCTTTGTTGGTTCTGGTGGTTGGGTGGTTCTGGCTCAGGATCTTGCTCAGGTGATAAGCTCTTGGATGGAGCTGCATCAGAGGAGGCTGGGAGATTTGCTTGCAAGGTAGCTTACTTGTGTGGCTATTGGTGGAAGGCCTGGGTTCCTCCACAGCACTACTTGAGTGTCCTCACAACATGGTGATTAGCCAGGAGTGCTACGAATGATCCTGCAAAGAGGGAGCAAGGAGAGTACAATGCCTCTCGTCACCTGGTCTCAGATGTGACATATTGTGTCATGTTCTTTTCCTGTTCATTAGAAGCAAGTCACTAAGTCCTGACCACACCCAAGGAGAGAGGAATTAGGCTCCACCACTTGAAGAAAGGAGTGTCAAAGAATTTGTGGATATGTGTTAGAATCACCACATTGAACTGTCTAGGAACCACAGTCCTGCATACATCGAACAAAGTTCACAGAAGAAAGTGCAGGTCTCTGGAAGTCCCTCCTAGGAGGGAATATTGCTCCACAGGGAATCATCATGGATAGAATGGGGGGGAGGGTAAAAAGGAAAAATTGAAAAGTAAGTTGAAGAAGTTGGAAAAAAGAAAAGTCAGCTAGTTTACTTTTAAGTCAACAATTATTTGTTTATTTGAACAAGTTTTTTGTCTTGTTTAGAACTCTGACCTATTAGAAATATAATTTATAAAAACCCCTGTTGGGTCTGTGAATACACTAAAAAAAAAAAGTATCCATAAAAGAAACTATGACAAGACCTAAAAAAAAGTGGCCATAAAAATAACTATGACAAGACCTAAAAAAATATATTAACTAGCTTATTTTTTGTCTGGTAAACAGGTAAAACAAATACCCATTATAAAGATTTATGTTTGGCTGAGGCAGAAAACAACTTGAGCTCTGAGATATGGACAAGAAGGCTTCTATCCCCTATCACAGAGGAAGACCCTCTGTGGTGGTGATGAAAAAGAAAGTTTTCTCTTTCCCACCAATTCCTCAGAGGAGTTTGACACCAGTGGCATTTTACTCCACAGGGAAATAACAGAATTTCACACCTCCCTAAAAATCTATGTATGTGACTTCAACAAAAGACTGCCCTCACACAAGACTCAGGTTTCAGATTTCTGAAGACTACTTAGACCCCCTTAAAGTTAATAATAATAATAACTGATATACTCATTCAGAGAAACTACTAACTTCTTTGTTCTCTCCTTCAGCTTACCCTCTAGACAAATAAATTTTAATACAAGCTGAGTAATAGGATCAGAGGAGATCAAACTGTCACTCTTTGCAGATGATAT
>CAUYPK010038168.1:0-10716 GCA_963574355.1 Loris lydekkerianus
GCAGTTCCTGGTCAGGGAATGTGGAGCCCCAGTGGGTGTGGGTCACGGGTCGGGGGTCGCTGCACACCTCTTATGGAGGTCTGGGCGGTGCCTAGCCCAGGAGTTTGAGGTTGCTATGAGCTGTGACGTCAGGGCACTCTACCCAAGGCAACCGCCTAAGGCTCCATTGTTTCAAAACTGTCTCACTCTGCCCCTTAGGATTAGAGCTGTGAGGCAGTTCTGTCCCCGCTGTTAAGCTGCTCAGTCACTAGGTTACTTTGTCCTGCCCGATCCTTGCTCTGGGACCCTGAGGGCAAAGCTTGCCGGAGCATTTTTTCCACACAATGGCTTTCACTTAGCCCAGCTCAGTGGCTCCTTTTTGGGCCCCAGACAATGCCCAACGTTCTCCACACTTTTGCTCAAGCTCTCCCCAGTGCAGCTCAACTGAGCGCCAAGTCCAAGAACAGCAAAAAAGTTCACAGGTAAGGCCTTTCCGGTTTGCAGTCTCACTGCTGCTTGTACTCATGGTTGCCGGCGTGATTAGGTTGATCGAACACACGCAGCCAATTGCCAGTTTTCCACTGTTTTTGTCTTCCTCCTGGGGTCCAGAAGTCCCTTGCTGGCTCACTGTATCCTCAAGGGGATGATCATAGGCAGATCCCACTGGCCAGAGATGTCTGGAGTCTTGTCTCCCCAGATTCGCCAAGCCCAGTTACAGGGAAGCTGTTACTCAGCCACCATTTTTAATCCACTCCTCTCCCCCTTTTTTCTATGTGTCCGTTTTCTTTCCTTTAAATGTGAATTTCTCAACCCTTTCTATGGACAGCCCCATCCACTTCAGATACTTGGAGGGCCATGCTTTTCTCAGAGGACCCTCGATATCTTGGCTTAATAAACCTCAACAACTGTAACTCTCATTTAAGGTAAAAAGGTCAACCTTAAATAACGAGATTCAGAAGATATATTTACTCACAGAGTTTATTGGAACACAAAACTTGAGGATAGCTGTCTAGGAAATGAGTTGGGTCAGGGTTCCAAAGTCGGGCAGTTAAGGTTTCACTTACACAGGTAGTTACATTTTCCCTACAAGGTCAGTACATGTGTTATAGCTATTTGACTGGTTATAACTTGTTACATTCCCAGGCAGATTGCTTTAACACTCTGTGAGGAGGAATGGTTATTAACACCCAGCAGAGCTCTTTTGCAGGTGCACAGAAGGAGCCCACACACTGAGACAGCAGGTATCCGAGCAGACACAGAGTTAATTATTCTGGAACAAACAAGCAGGAGATGGGAGAAATTGCTCCAATTCATTTCCCTGAGAATTTGGAAGCTGGGTATTTATTATTTATTTATTTATTTATTTATTCTTTCTTTTTTAAATTAAATCAGAGTAGTGTACATTAATGCAATCATGGGGTACAATGTTCTGGTTTTATATACGATTTGAACTGTTTTCATCAAACTGGGTAACGTAGCCTTCACGGCATTTTCTTAGTTATTGTGTTAAGAGATTTATATTCTACACCTAGTAAATTTCACATGTACCTTTGAAAGATGCACCGTAGGTGTGGTCCCACCAATTACCCTCCCTACAGTCTCTTTTATTAAATTTCTCTCATAGGCTTCTGAATTCTTTCTCTGTGTCATCTTCAAGTTCATTGAGCTTCTTTAGGACAGCTATTTTGAATTCTTTGTCTGAAAGGTCCCTTATCTCCATCACTCTAGAATTGGTCACTGGTACCTTATTTAGTTAATTTGGTGACGTCACATCTTCCTAGATCAGTGGTTCTCAACCTGTGGGTCATGATATAGGAACTGTATTAAAGGGTCGCGGCATTAGGAAGGTTGACAACCACTGTCCTAGATGTTCTTGATGTTTGTGGACGTTTGTCAGTGTCTGGGTATTGAAAAGTTAGATATTTATTTTAATCTTCACAGGCTTGTTTGAACTCATCCTTCTTGATAAAGCTTTCCAGATACTCAAAGGGAATTGAGTACTGTGGTCTAAATCTCTGGTCACTGCAGCTATTTCAGCACTAGGACTGCCCCAAGCCCAATAATGCTGTAACTCTATACATCCCTGGTGGTACTGCCATAGTGATCTTGGGTAAGATACAAGAGAATTCTCAGGATTACCAGGAACTTTCTTTCCTACCCTCGGGCGGGGCTGACAGAGTTGGAGGAGTGACATAGGCACTCCCTGGTGGCCTCCAGAGCCAGGTCACACCTGGGGCTAGCCCATTTTCACCCACAGCCAGTAGTCACTATTGCCTGGCTACTCTGACATTTAGTCAGCAGGTGGTGAATCCTGCCATGTCCTTCTCTTCTGGATCCACCCTTCTGGCCTAGGCTGGGTCCAGAAGTGTCATCCAAGAACTAAGGCCTGGGTTAAGGGGCCTCGGGATTCTGCTCAGTACTTTATTTTACTGTGGCTTAGCTGGTACTCAAGTTGCAAGACAAAGTCCTCTGAGCGCTTCCTTTATCTTTCCTCAAGCTGAAGAAGTCTGAGCTTCGCTGCCTGATTTGTGGGAGGGGTGACAGGCAATAGCTTGTCCACCACCACTAGTGTCTCACTGGGTCACGTGTACCCTAAATCTACTGGCTCTGGGCACAGTCACAGGAATTGCCTAAGGACTGCAGCCCTTGTGGTCTGTCTGCCTTATGAATTTAGCTCAGGCCCCAGGTTTCTGGGGTGGGGCTTTCCAGAACTCTGAGCTTTAGGGTGGAGGATTTCCCTCTGGCTGGGCTTGTCAGAAAGCTACCTCTGAGGACACTGGCAGAATTCTGCCTTATTCTATGTTCCCTTGTGCCAGGGTAGACCTGGGTTTTAATGGAAAGCATACCAAACCCCAGGCACCTAGGGTCTGCTATGCCCTAAGTGGGCATAGGCAATGCAATAATTATTTTTCCTTTCTTGTATAACTTACTATTTTTCATAAAATGAAAAAAGTGTTTAGGCTGGGCATGGTGGCTCACACCTGTAATCCCAGCACTGTGGGAGGCTGAGGCAGTTGGAGTTCCAGACCAGCCTAAGCAAGAGCAAGACCCCAGTGTCTATTTAAAAAAAAAATAGCTGAGCACTGTGGTGGGTGCCTGTAGTCCCAGCTACTTGGGAGGCTGAGGCAAGAGGACCCAAGGCTGAACCCAAGAGTTCGAGGTTGCTGTGAGCTAAGATGATGCCACAGCACTCTACACAGGGCAACAAAAGTTAAGACTCTGTCTCAAAAAAAAAAAAGAAGAAAAGAAAAAAAGCACAAGATTTTGGCTTTAGAATTTTTCCCTTTTTGGCTGATCTGATGGTAGGTAGTGGGTTATAAGAACTTATTAACATTAGTGTCAGGAGGCACGTGTGGCTCAGTGGATAGGCATATATACACTGAGGCTGGGGGGTTCGAATTCAGCCTGGGCCAGCTAAACAACAATGACAACTACAACAAAAAAATAGCCAGATGTTGTGGTGGGCACCTGTAGTCCTAGCTACTTGGGAGGCGGAGACAAGAGAATAGATCACATAGTTTGATCACATAGATCAACCAATAGTTTGAGGTTGCTGTGAGCTATGATGCCACGGCAATCTACTGAGGGCAACATAGTGAGACTCTGTCTCAAAAAAAAACCCAACAAAATTAGTGTCACTAAAGTTGGCATTCAACCCCCAACTGATAAATTTGACTGGCTTTAAAAAAAAACAAAAAACTTCAGCTCTATGCCTGTGACTCAAGTGGCTAAGGCGCCAGCCACACACAACTGAGCTGGCAGGTTCGAATCCAGTCCGGGCCTGCCAAACAACAATGACAGCTGCAACCAAAAAATAGCCGGCGCTGTGGCGGGCGCCTGTAGTCTCAGCTACTTGGGAGGCAGAGGCAGGAGAATTGCTTGAGCCCAGGAGTTGGAGGTTGCTGTGAACTGTGACACCACGGCACTCTACCCAGGGCAACAGCTTGAGGCTCTGTCTCAAAAAAAAAAAAAAAAGAAATTTTCCTTCTTTTTATTTTTAGTCTCATTGATATTTGCACTAATATTTATTATTTCTTTCCTTCTGCATGGTTTGGGTTGATTTTGTTCTTTTTCTGTTTTTCTCACTGGTCTTTATTGATCTATTTTCAAGTTCGCTGATCCTTTTTTTGTAATCTCTCATATTCTATTAAGATCATCCAGTAAATTTTCATTTTAGATATACTATTTTTCAGATTTGGATTTCCCATTTTATCCTTTTTTTTTTTTTTTGAATTTTGCTTTCAATCGTCTTAGTTTGAAGTGTTTTTTTTTTTTAAATTTTCTTTCTTTTTCTTTTATTTATTTATTTATTTATTTTTTATTGAGACAGAGTTTCACTTTGGGCCCTCGGTAGAGTGCTATGACATCATAGCTCACAGCAACCTCCAACTCTTGGGCTTACGCGATTCTCTTGCCTCAGCCTCCCAAGTAGCTGGGACTACAGGCACCTGCCACAATGCCCGGCTTTTTTTTTTTTTTTTTTTTTGGTAGAGACAGGGTCTCACTCTGGCTCACACTGGTCTCAAACCTCTGAGATCAGGGCAATCCACCAGCCTCAGCCTCCCAGAGTGCTAGAATTACAGGCGTGAGCCATCACACCTGGCCTTTTCCCTTTTTACACAAATATGTGCCATTGTGTTAAAGATTTCCCATTAAAATTTTTTTCCCTTTTTCGCCTATGAGTCCTCAGATAGGCAATCATTATGATTATATTTTCCTTTAAGTACTTGGATATGTTTAGCTTTATTCCTTTATAGTTGTTTTTTTTTTTTTTTTTTTTTTTTTTTTTTTTTAGTTTTTGGCCAGGGCTGTGTTTGAACCCACCGTCTTTGGCATATGGGACCAGTGTCCTATCCCTTTGAGCCACAGGAGCCGCCCTATAGTAATTTTTTTTTTTTTTTAGATGGAGCCTCAAGCTGTCATCCTGGGTAGAGTGCTGTGGCATCACAGTTCATAGCAACCTCCAACTCCAACTCCTAGGCTTAAGCTATTTTCCTGCCTCCGTCTCCCAAGCAGCTAGGACTATAGGCGCCTGCCACAACGCCCAGCTATTTTTTGGTTGCAGCCTTTCGTTGTTGTTTGGCAGCCCTGGATGGATTCGAACCTGCTGGCTCAGGTGTATGTGGCTGGCACCTTAGCCACTTGAGCCACAGGCGTGGAGCCTCCTTTATAGTATTATAATATTGCTGTTATCTTGGAGTTTTTTTATTTTGTTTTGTTTTTAGAGAGTCTCACTCAGTTACCCTGGATAGAATGCTATGGAGTTAGCCTAGCTCACAGCAATCTCAAACTCTTGGGCTCAAGCAATCCTCTTTCTTCATCCTCCTGAGTAGCTGGGACTGCAGGTCCTTGCATAATGCTGGGCTAATTTTTCTATTTTTAGTACAGGTCTCTTGCTCAGACTGTTCTTGAACTCCTGAGCTCAAGCAATCCTCCTGTCTCAGCTTCCCAGAGTGCTAGGACTACAGGTGTGAGCCACTGAACCCAGTCTACTTTGGGTTACATTTTCCTGCTTCTTTCTAATTCCATTAATTTTTTATTGTACTTTAGACACTGGGATAATTTCTTTTATGGACTTAGATTCTGCTATCTTCTTTTGAAAACTGCTCATATTTGTGCTGTCAGAAAGTTAAATTACTAGCTGTTCACATTGTATTTGTGATATTTAGTTATTATACTTTGTTAGGGATTGGTCTGTTTCAGTTTTGTCCTTAGTCTTAGAGCAAATCCTTTGTCCTGGTACATTTATTTCTAAGCTTTAGGGTTTTAATATAAAGCCTAAGATGTGTACCAAATCCCTCTAATTTGGCAGGATTTAAATGACAAACTCTGCTCTGTGGTGGGCAGCAGTTAGAAATCTCTGTCCAGGGCAGCACCTGTGGCTCACTGGGTAGGGCGGTGGCCCCATATACTGAGGGTGGCGGGTTCAAACCTGGCCCCGGCCAAACTGCAACAATAACAAAAAATAGCCGGGCATTGTGGCGGGTGCCTGTAGTCCCAGCTACTCTGGAGGCTGAGGCAAGAGAATCACCTAAGCCCAGGAGTTGGAGGTTGCTGTGGGCTGTGATGCCATGGCACCCTACCAAGGGCGACAAAGTGAGACTCTATCTCTAAAAAAAAAAAGAGAGAGCGGAAAAAAAGAAAGAAATCTCTGTACAGCTTTTTAAGCTTCTACCTGAAAATAACAGAAAGCTCCGCTGCTCTGCTGTGGCATCATAGCTCATAGCAACCTCAAATTCTTGGGGTCAAGCAATTCTCTTGCCTCAGCCTTCCAAGTAACTAGAACTAGACAGGTGCCGGCCACAACACCTAGCTGTTTTTATTTTTTTATATATGTATATTTTTTAGAGATAGAGTATCACTTTGCCGCCTTTGGTAGAGTGCTGTGACGTCACAGCTCACAGCAACCTCCAGCTCTTGGGTTAAGTCGATTCTCTTGCCTCAGCCTCCCTTGAAGCTGGGACTACAGGCGCCCGCCACAGCCTGGCAGTTTGGCCAGGGCTGGGTTCGAACCCGCTATCCTCAGTATATGGGGCTGGCGCCCTACTCTCTGAGCCAGCCGCGCTGCCCAGCTATTTTTATTTTTTGGTTGCAGCTGTCATTGTTGTTTGTGCGACCCCGGCTGGATTGGAACCCACCAGCTCCGGTGTATATGGCTGGTGCCCTAGCCCCTGAGTGCCTGTAGCAACCAGTGCCTGAGCCAACCTGTAACCATTTTCTTACTAATAAAATTGGGAATATTGAACTTCAAAGACACATCTAATCGAAGAGTGTCAGGATTTGTGTTTCTGGGGGGTTCTATAACTAAAGGTAGGGATGTTGTGAACAAGTGTTCTTCCTCAACAATTGCATCTTTTGTGCTTGGGTGACCAGCTTAGAGGGAGTTCCCACTGTCAGCATCTGAGGTTTCAGGCTGTGTTTTAGGGTGGACCGTGATGCCCGCCTCCAGCCAGCTGCGCACAGAGGTAAATGTTTCGGGGTAACACTCTTTTTTTGCTGTAGTCAACATAAAAAGAACTGGGAGAATGATACCTAGAAGAAAAGAAAAAAAAAAAAGAAAAAAAGGAAAGAAAAAGGAGCAAAGACATATTTTGTCATTCATGGTTTTCTGCATTTTACTTGGGACTATACGCAGTTTTTGAAGTTCTTTTGTGACCTACATTCCTATACAAGTGAGCAGAATGCCCAATGTGGATTTCAGAAAAGGCCCCGAGGGACTTTCATTAATTGCAAAATCAGTGCAGAGGTCCCTTCTTATTTGTTCACCCACCCTTATCCCAAGTGGTGGCGCCAGGGCGGAGCGGCTTCCGAAGGTCGGGGAGCTCGTTTGTTCTTCCCCTGAAAAGTGAAGGTACTGCAGGTCGCAGCTTTGCGGAGAAGCAAGCTCTGCGGTGTACCTCCGAGTCCGCAGGCCTTGAGCTCGCGAAGGGAGGAGGGGCGGGCTCAGAGAGCACCTCCCCTGGGGGCGGGGCGAGGCTTCCTCTCAACCCGGGTATGCTGAGCAGAGATCTGGTGTCTCCAGTTTAGGAAAGCACATGCAAAACTGATCGGAAGCCACTCCACCGATCAGCATATCTCCTCAGAGTGTTTGGTTAAGGCTCTGTCTGTATGCACAGGTCGCCCCACTCGGAACTCGGCGCCTGAACCTTAGAGCCAGTCGCAGGCCTCCTGCAGCCCGAAGGTTATAGCCGCAGGAGCCCTGGAGACAGCGGTGGTGGCCCAGGAAGGAGCTGCAGCACCGGGTAAGTCCCGGCATGTGCTTTCCCTGTGCCCAGCTTTCTGATTTACCGGCCTTGCCTTTTCCTTATCCAGGGCCTCTCTGATTCTACATTTATTCTTCTTAATCAGGATTAGTAAATTATTTCCTAGGCTTTCAAGGCATTCTTTTCACTAATTTAATTTGGGGTAGCTTCACTTGTCTTATCCTACAGCTGCCTGTTACCAAACGGGGTGAATGAATGATGCAATCCTGCAGAGGAGAATCATCAGTGCAAGATTCGGAAAACCTTCGAAATTGAGAGTTGAAGTGTTTGATTCTGTCATCTTCTTTCCCATCAGAATTAGAATTTCAAATAAGTACTTACGAGATAAATTGTTATAGAGATAAAGCTACAAGTTGGGAATTAAATAATTCATTCATTAAACTTCTTTATTATATTTTCTTTTAAAAAATTTTACAGATTTAGGAGGTACAAGTGCAGTTTTGTTGCATGGATGTATTTCATACTGGAGAAGTCTGGGCTTTGAGTGTAGCCATCACTCAAATAGTGTACCTTGTACCCAGTTAGTTATTTATCATCCTTCCCCCCCTTCTGCCTATTATCCCATTCTCTATGTCCAACATATTATTTAGCTCCCACTTACAAGTGAGAACATACACTATTTGCCTTTCTGTTTTTAAGATGTTTCACTTAAGATAATGACCTTCAGTTCCATCCACGTTGTAAAAGATGTAATTTCATTCTTTTTTATAGCTGAGTAGTATTCCATTGTGTGTGTGTGTGTGTGTGTGTGTGTGTGTGTGTATACACCACATTTTCTTTCTTTTTTTTTTCTTTTTCTTTTTACCACATTTTCTTTATCCAATCACCTGTTGATGGACACGTAGGTTGATTCCTTATCTTTGCTAAATAGGGAATGGTGCTGCAATAAATATACAAATGCAGGTATCTTTTTGATGTAATAATTTATTTTCCTTTGAATTTACTGTATTTTCTTTATATATGATTTGTATGTTATATGGTTGCTTTTTGAATATTTGATGACTGACATTGGAATGAGGATCAGGAAAGAAAATAATAAAATCCAAGATTTCTGTGTTTTATTACAACTCACAGGCAGGTTTGCAATGTAATGATCATAGTCTTGTCACATTTTTTTTTTTTTTTTTTTTTGAGACAGTCTAACTTTGTTGCCCTTGGTAGAGTGCCATGGCATCACAGCTCACAGCAACCTCAAACTCTTGGGCTCATGTGATCCTCTTGCCTCAGCCTCCCAAGTAGCTGGGACTACAGGCACTCACCACAATGCCTGGCTATTTTTTGAGATGAGGTCTCGCTCTTCTCAGGCTGGTCTTGAACTCCTGAACTCAAGCAATCCACCCGCCTCAGCCTCCCAGAGTGCTAGGATTACAGGCATGAGCTACCTCGACCAGTCTAATTCTATCACTTTTATGTTGCTGAAATAAATTAGGAGTTTTACATTTTTCAAATAATTTGATACATGACTAACAACTTTGTAAAACCTGGTGTTTTATTGATCTATAATTTAATGTAATAAAATGCATTTAATTGTTAAAGTGACTTTTAACAATTGTTTATGACTTTTAACAAATATAATCATCACCACAACAGAATATTTTCCTAGGAAACCCTAAAATAGCAGTTTACAACCTGTGGGTTGCAACCCCTTTGTAACAATGAAAATATATCTTGCATATCAGATATTTACATTACAATTCATATCAGTAGCAAAATTACAGTTATGAAGTAGCAATGAAAATAATTTTATGGTTGGGGGTCACCACAGCATGAGGAACAGTATTAAAGGGTTGCAGCATTAGGAGGCATTAGGAAGGTTGAGAACCACTGCCCTAAAAGTTTCCTAGGGCCTCTCCACTTAGCCTGCCACATCTGCCCCTAGTCCTACTGATCTGACCTTTGTCATTATAGCATTGGTATTTTCTAGGGTTTCATATCCATGGAATCATGTGGTACATATTCTTTTCTGCCTGGCTTTTTTGGTCAGTAAAATGTTTTTGTATTGTGGCATGCATCACTAATTCATTCTTTTCTATTACTGAGTATTGTTCCATTGTAAGGATGTACCACAATTTGTCCATGTATTTACCTGTTGATTGGCCAGATGCAGGTGGCTCACACCTGTAATCCTAGCACTTGGGAGGCGGAGGTGGGTGGATTGCTTGAGCTTATGAGTTCAAGACCAGCGTGAGCAAGAGTGAGACCCTGTCTCTAATAAAAATAGAAAAACTAGCCAGGTGTTGTAATGGGCACCTGTAGTCCCAGCTACTCAGGAGGCTGAGGCAAGAAGATTGCTCAAGTCCAAGAGCTTGAGGCTGCTGTGAGCTATGATGCCAGGGCATTCTACCCAGGGCAATAGACTGAGACTGTGTCAAAAACAAACAACAACAAAACAAAACCCCACTACAGATGCATGAAAAAATGCCCATCATCCTTAATCATCAAAGAAATGCAAATCAAAACTACTTTGAGATATCATCTAACTCCAGTAAGATTAGCCCACATCACAAAATCCCAAAACCAGAGATGTTGGCATGCATGTGGAGAAAAGGGAACACTTGTACATTGCTGGTAGGAATGCAAATTAACGCATTCCTTTTGGAAAGATGTTTGGAGAACACTTAGAGATTTAAAAATAGACCTGCCATTTGATCCTACAATACCTCTACTAGGTATATATCCAGAAAACCAAAAATCACATTATAATGAAGACATATGTACCAGAATGTTTATTGCAGCTCAATTCATAATTGCTAAGTCATGGAAGAAGCCCAAGTGCCTATCAACCCATGAATGGATCAATAAATTGAGGTATATTTACACCATGAAATATTAAGCAGCCTTAAAGAAAGATGGAGACTTTACCTCTTTTGTGTTTACATGGATGGAGCTGGAAAAGTTTCCAGTTTTAAGAACAGAATATGCACACAGATGCCTGTAGAGGCTCCACCAAATCCTACCTCTAGAGATCATTGCT
>CAUYPK010038169.1:0-39733 GCA_963574355.1 Loris lydekkerianus
TTTTTTCATGTGTTTGTAGATTTTGTGTCTGTCTTCTTTAGAGAAGTTTCTCTTTAAGTCCCTTGCCCACCCTGAAATGGGGTCACATGTTCTTTTCTTGCTAATAAATTTGAGTTCTCTGTGGATTCTGGTTATTAAACCTTTATCAGAGGTATAACCTGCAAATGTTTTCTCCCATTCTGAGGGCTGTCTGCTTGCTTTACTCACTATGTTCTTGGCTGTGCAGAAGCTTTTTAGTTTGATCAGGTCCCACTAGTGTATTTTGGATACTGCGTCAATTGCCTGGGGTGTCCTCTGCATAAAATATTCACCCAGGCCGATTCCTTCAAGAGTTTTCCCTGCACTTTCTTCAAGTATTTTTATAGTTTCATGTCTTAAGTTTAAATCTTTTATCTAGTGAGAGTCTATCTTAGTTAATGGTGAAAGGTGTGGGTCCAGTTTCAGTCTTCCACAGGTTGCCAGCCAGTTTACCCAGCACCATTTGTTGAATAGGGAATCTTTTCCCCACTGAATGTTTTTAATTGGCTTGTCAAAGATCAAATAACAGTAAATAGCTGGATCCATCTCTTGGTTCTCTATTCTGTTCCAGACATCTACTTCTCTGCTTTTGTGCCAGTACCATGCTGTTTTGATCACTATTGATTTATAGTACAGTCTCAGGTCTGGTAGAGTGATTCCCCCTGCTTTGTTTTTATTGCTGAGTAATGTTTTGGCTATTCGAGGTTTTTTCTGATTCCATATAAAACAAAGTATTATTTTTTCAAGATCTTTAAAGTATGACAATGGAGCTTTAATAGGTATTGCATTGAAATTATATACTGCTTTGGGCAGTATGGACATTTTAACAATGTTGATTCTTCCCAGCCATGAGCATGATATGTTTTTCCATCTGTTGACATCTTTGGCTATTTCTTTTCTTAGAGTTTAATAGAGATTTCTAGAGATCTTTCACGTCCTTTGTTAGGTATACTCTGAAATATTTCATCTTTGGCACTACTGTGAAAGGAATAGGGTGTTTCACTGTTTGTTCGGCTTGGTTGTTGTTATATATAAAGGCTACAGATTTATGGGTGTTGATTTTATAACCTGAGATATTGCTATATTCCTTGATCACTTCTAAAAGTTTTGTAGTTACTACACTTTTTCAAGAGCCCTCAGCTGGCTAAAAAGAGAATTTGTTACTTGCTAGTGGTAAATTGCAGTAAAGAATCTCTAAATTACAGATGAAGACTCAAGCCATGCTAGATTCCTAAAATTCTAAGGAAAGCTGCAATTTAAATAGGGGTCCATAAGCCAAAGATTCTACCTAGCAGCTCTATATTTGGATGTCCTACAGGGCAAAAATTTCAGTTACACTGTCTGCCCTCACTAAACTCTTCCTGTTCCCTGGCCTTTCTCAGGAAATGGTACCCAGAGGCCTGTGCTCACTAACCTGGGTTCATCCCAGACTCCTGCGTCCTGCCTCTCACCCACATATGCAGATCCAAGAAAACACACAGGCTAGAACTGCTGCCCCTAACCACCTCTCCACTCTGTCTGCCTCTCTCCACCATCAGGACCATTTCCCCAGTTCCAGACACCTTGATCTCTGTACTGAAATACATGCCTCAGTGATGACTCTGCCTCCAGCTTCACCTGCATCTAATCCGTTCACCACACTGAAGCCAGAGTGAGCCTCCAGATAAGCAATCACCTTACTTGCCTGCCTAAAAGCCCTCTGTGGCTCCCCACTGCCCTCAGGACAAAGTCCAAACTCCTCAGCATAAGATATAAGGCCTTTGATGTCCTACTTAACTATTGCTGACTTTCCAAAAATATCTCACACACACACACACACACACACACACACACACACACCCCATTTATTATATAGTATGTTCCACATATACACGTATTATGCACTCACACACACATACAGTTAAGTACAAAGAAAATATAACATGTATCAATATACAATGACTTAGATTTCACAAACATTATTATTTTGCCATATTTATTTACATAATTTTAGATACTGCTTTAAAGAGGTAAAATGTTGAAAGCCCTACATTTCTGCCACAAATCCCGCTCTTCCCAGGCTAGACATCACCAGGTGTACTTTACCTGTGCTTTCCCCGTGAGCAAACTCTGTGAACCCAGCATCCTCCAGTGAATGCTCTGTCCTTTCCTCCCAGGACTGAGGTGCCATCTTCACCTCATATCACCTGTTTTTCAGCTTTCAATTCTGTAATTTTCTGTAATTCTGTTTCATCATCTTCCTCTCTCTCTCAGAGAGAGGTTTTATTACTTTTATTTTTCCTAAATCAATTTTTGGGAGGGTTACTTACTATAGATTTAAATTTGCCTTGCTATCTTTCAAGACAAGTTTCTCCGTATTATTCTTTAAATATGATTTTCTTATTCTTGGCTCTTTGTTTTTATGAGATTTCTGTCCTATTTTGTAGAATCTTGTTACTAACTTGATTTTTCTACAGGTGATAGATATATTCCATATGTTGCTTATTTTATTGAGGAAAAATTTTAAATAGTTGTTTATTCTAAATTGCAAACAAACTTTATGGACTTTATGGACACCCTATGTAGCTATGTATATATAGTTATTTTATCTCAAATATAGTCAAATGTGTGTGCATTTTCATATTTACTAACACCATACATACTTTGCTTGATAATCTCTATGGGTTTTATCTACTTGATTCATTCATGCTTTTATCTTTCTTATTGCCTTTCATTTACTTCTAGAGGATTTATGCTATTACTGCTCTTCCAATTCCTTTTTTGTTGTTATTGTTTTATTTATGAATGTTATTTTCATTTGAAAAACATGTATAATAGTTACACGTACTAATGTGATGTACATGTGATGTTTTGCTATATGTATACGATAGCTAATGATCCAATCAGGGTAATTGGATTTCAAACACCTCAAACATTTGTATCTATATTTTTCTCAGTGTTGAGAACTTCCCAATTCTTCTATGTATTTTTAACTATGTGATAAATTATTAACTATAATCTCCCTACCATCCTACCAATACCTATCTAATTGTAATCTAATTCTTTCCATCTAACTGTAATTTTATACCTGTTAACCAATTTCTTCTTTTCCCACCTCCTCCTCTTCCCTTCCCAGACTCTGGTAACCACTATTGCTCTTCCAACTTCTTGAGCTACATGCTCAAATTGACACTTGTCAATTTTCAATCTCTTGTTTTTCTTAATACAAGCATATAGAGTATTTAGGGTTATAAATGTTCCCATGTCACTTTAATTTCACAGCTTGTAATGTAAATTATTTCCAATTTCTAATGTTTTTAATATTTTATTATTTTTTGATCCATCAAATATTTAGAAGTGTTTTTAGTTTCCTAATGAATAGAACATATTAAAATTATAGTTATTAATTTATAATCTTACTTCATTTTATCAGAGGACATAAAGTGGGTTATATTTCCTGATATTTATTTAAATGTCTTTTGTAATCAAGTACATGGACATGTTTATAATTTTTCTGTATCTACTTTAAATATGTAGATTATTTTTATTGGATATGGATTCATTTTTATTGGGTGAACATTCTAAATATGTTCATTATATTAAGCTTTGTAAATGCATTACTTAAAACATCTGTATTATTAGGAAGGTTTTGTTTGTTTGTTTGTTTGTTTGTTTGCGGTTTTTGGCTGGGCTGGGTTTGAACGCACCACCGCTGGCATATGGGCAGGGCGCTACTCCTTTGAGCCTGAGCCACAGGCGCCACCCTTATTAGAAAGTTTTGATCTCCATTTTTCAGTAATCAGAGAGATGTGCTAAAACTTCCACTATAATTATGGATTCAGCTTGTATTCAGGAAATTTCTCCATTACATATTTTGAGGCTGAGTAATTCAAGACTGTTAGATCTTCCAAGTGACACGTGCTGGTCTACAGGAAAAGAATTCTTATCCCTAATACAGTTGATTTTGTCAGACAGTTAAAGTGCTATATCAACTTTGTTTTCATTGGTTTTTGCCCAGTGTATCTTTGAAAGTAGGCTGCTGCTTTCAACATCATTATATTTTATGTGAATCTCTTAAAAATAACTTACAAGTGAATCATTTTATTTGATGTTTTATTCTAATCTGAGAATCTCTGTCTTTTAACAAGGGGGAAGAATACAGTAACACTTATTAGAATTACTGCTATATAGAGACTGTTCTCTGCCTTCTAGTTTTTAATTACCATTCTCTATTTCACTCCTTTCATGATTTCTATCAAATGATAGACATGTAGAGAAGTTCTTGTTTTCTTCAATTTATTTAAAAGTTACGCATTCTTTTTCTATTTCTCAGTTAATTACCCTTATACTTTTATCAAACATACTCAATATAGTTTACATTCCTCTATGCCTTCTCTAAATAATGCAAGCATCTTAGGTCTTATGCTATAATATCTTTCAGGTATTTTTTTTAACATTTTTTTAAATTTACTTATTTTTATTGTTAAATTATAGCTGTGTACATTAGTGCAATCAAGGGGTACAATGTGCTGGTTTCATGTACAATCTGAAATATTCTCATGAAACTGTTCAACATAGCCTTCATGGCATTTTCTTAGTTACTGAATGTAGACATTTTTATTCTGCATTTAGTAAGTTTCACCTGTACCCATTCTAAGATGCACCAAAGGTGTGGCCCCACCCATTACCCTCCCTCCACCCTAACCTCCCCCCTCCCTTCCCCTTCCTTGGCGCTTTGCTCACAGTCTTGTGCTATAGTTGGGTTATAGCCTTCATGTGAAAACTATAATTTAGCTTCATAGTAGAGCTGAGTACATTGGATACTTTTTCTTCCATTCCTGAGATACTTTGCAAGAAGAATATGTTCCAGCTCCATCCATGTAAACATGAAAGAGGTAAAGTCTCCATCTTTCTTGAAGGCTGCATACTATTCCATGGTGTACATGTTCCACAATTTGCTAGTCCATTTGTGGGTCGATGGGCACTTGGGCTTCTTCCATGATTTAGCAATTATGAATTGGGCTGCAATAAACATTCTGGTACAGATGTCTTTGTTATATTGTGACTTTTGGTCTTCTGGGTATAAACCTAGGAGAGCAATTATCGGATCGAATGGCAGGTCCATTTTTAGGTCTCTAAGTATTCTCCAAACATCCTTCCAGAAGGACTGTATTAGTGTGCATTCCCACCAGCAGTGTAGAAGTGTGCCCTTTTCCCCACATCCACGCCAACATCTCTGGTTTTGTGACTTTGTTATGTGAGCTACTCTTATTGGGGTTAGGTGATATCTCAAAATAGTTTTGATTTCCATTTCTCTGATGATTAAGAATGATGAGCTTTTTTTCATATGTTTGTAGATTGTGCATCTGTCTGCTTTAAAGAAGTTTCTCTTGTTTTGGCACACTGTAGCCTCAGGCTGTTGCCCTAGGTAGAGTACGGTGGCTTCACAGCTCATAGCAACATCAAACTCCTGGGCTTGGTGCCACCCAGAGCTCCATAAGATCTGCGCCATGACCCTGCACCAACCGTGCCTCTGCCCTGACCAGTAACTGCGGGAGCCGCACAACCCTGTGTCTTCCTCCTGTGTCCTCCCAGCCTCAACACTGGCCCACTCATCTGGCCAGGGATACTGGTAGCCTCCTGCCTTCTGGAGCCCTCCCTGCTTCTGCACAGAGCCCTTCTCCTGGCCAGAGACTTCTGGAGCCTTGAGCTCTCTGTGCCAAAGTCACTGGGCACCAGGCACTCCAAGAACCATGTGTACCACCTCCTGCCCTGTTGCTGGATCTGGGTGTGTCACACTCCAGAGCTGCTTCCACAGCCAGAAGTCCCTAGCTTGAGCAGCCCCAGAGGAACTACACAGGGTCACTCCCTACAAAGATCCAGCAACAATAAAGTGATCCCGCTTGGTTCTAATCTTGGAGAGACACCTCCCCAACTCTGAGGATGGCCAGAGCAATGGTGAAAAACAATCATGAGGTGAAATCAAAAGAAAAACTCTGGCAATATGAATAATCAGAGTAGATCAACTCCCCCAAGGATCAATGGGGCAGACACAGCAGAAGATCCCATGTACAAACAAATAGCTGAGAGGTCAGAAATTGAATTCAGAATCTGGATAGGAAATAAGATTGAATTAGAACTCTAAGCAGTAACCCAAAAGATATCTCAAGAATTCAATGGATTCAAAGACCAAATGACCAAAGATTTTGACACATTGAGACAAGGAGTTGTAGCCCTCAAAGATCTGAGAAACACAGTAGAATTCCTCAGTAACAGAATGGAGCAAGAACAAGAAAGAATTTCTGACATTGAAGACAAAGTTTTGAATGCTCCCAAACTCTCAAAGAGAAAGAGAAATGGAGGGCAAAAGCAGATCACTCTCTCAGAGAGCTCTGGGATAATTCGAAGAACACTAATATTCATCTTATAAGGATCCCTGAAAGCGATGAAGTGGCTTCACAAGGCACACAGTCTCTTCTCCATGAGATTATGAAGGAGAACTTTCCAGACATGCCAAGAGGTTCTGAAATTCAGATAGCAGACAGTTTCAGAACTCCAGCATGACTCAACCCAAATAAGACATCCCCCAGACACATCATAATCAATTTCACTAAGGTTAATATGAAGGAGAAAATTCTGAAAGCTGCCAGATGAAAAAAAACCATTACCTAAAAAGGGAAGAATATTAGAATAACTGCAGATCTCTCTGCTGGAACCTTTCAAGCTAGATGAGGATGGTCATTGACTTTTAATCTCCTAAAACAAAATAACTTTCAACCCAGGATCCTATACCCAGCTAAAATGAGTTTCATTTATGACGGAGAAACTCTAACAGACATGAGCAACTCAATTTCCTCTACTTCCATAGTAGTTGGAGATTTTTAACACCTCTTTCAGGTATTTTTTAACTTACTTTTTAAAATTTTTTAAATTTTAAATTGATAAGGGAGTACAAATGTTTTTGTCATATTGCTTAAGTCAGGTTTATGACTGTGCCCATCATCTGAATAGTGTTTATTGTACCCATTAGGTTGGGTTTTTGCCCCTTCCCCCACCCTTTTTCCCCTGCTTGACTTCAGATGACTTTTACTTCCCTCTGTGTGTACGTGTGCTCATCAGTCAGTTTCAAATTATTACAGAGTACATGTTATGTTTTTCCATTCTTGAGATACTTGCTTAGAAGAATGATCTACATTTCCTTCCAAATTGCTTCAAAAGCATTAATTTATCCTTTTGAGAGTAGGATGATTAGTACTCCTTATACTACCATAGGCTGAGCAGAATTCCATAGTATACAGGAACCACATTTTGCCAATCAACTCATGAATTGATAAGAACTTGAGTTGATACCAGATCTTTGCCACTGTGAATTATGCAGCAACAAACACTTGATTAAAGGTGTATTTTTGGTAAAATACTTTCCTTCCTTTTGGGTAGACCTGTAGTGGGATTGCTGGATCGAATGGTAGGTCTACTTTTAGTTCTTTGAAAAGTCTCTACACTGTTTTCCATAGAAGTTGTACTAATTTGTAGCCCCACCAAAAATGTATAAGCATTCCTTTCTTTCCACATCCACATCAACATCTTTTGTTTTTAGACTTTTTAATAAAAGCCATTCTAACTGGTGAAAGATGATATCTCATTGTGGTTATAATTTGTACTTCCCTGATGCCTGGTGATGTTGAACATTTTTCATATGTTTGCTGGCCATTTTTCCACCTTCTTTTGAAAGCTTCTGTTCACGTCTTTTGCTCACTTGGGGTTATCTGTTTTTCTTGCTGATTTATTTGAGTTCTTTGTAGATTTTGTAGAGTAGCCTTTTACAAGATGGGTAGTTTGTAAATATTGTGTAGTTTGTAAATATTTTCTCCCATTTTTAGGCTGTCTATTTGCTCTGTTGATTATCTCCTTATCTGAAATTTAATCTTTCAGGTGGTTTTGCTGGTAATTCTCAGGGTACCAGTTCTCTTATTTGTTTCCTGGACAATTGTCCTTCAGGCTCTTTGTTTTCTTAACTGGATTGCAATTTTCTTATTCTGAGTTCTTCCTTGGTAAACTGTCTTTGCTGAGGATCAGGTAAACCTTCTTTGCATAGCCTTAGCAGTTCTACAGAATAGTGTTTCATCTGTTCTTCCCAGGAGCACAGTGAGTTTGGGGCCACTTTGTATTAATGTCTCAGTTTGGGATGGTCACTCCACACATTTAAATTCAGAATTTACACCCAGGCAAAGAGTAGAACTGACATTTAGTTTTCTCTAAGTATACAATTTTTAGAAATCTACAGAGCCTGAGACAGATTCTGTGCTTTCTCAGCACATCTCCAAGCTAGGAGATAAAGTGTTTCATTTGTATAAATTTGGAAGACTTTTGAGGATCATTACCATAGAAAAAGGATCTCCATTCCGGCTGCCCATCTCATGCAAGGGCAAAGATACGAGGTCTGATAATTAAGCTCAAGAACTCATCCTAGAGGAAGTGTTACATACCTCACTACTAAATATCATTGTGATTACCTTTGAAGAAACCTCTTGGGAAGTTGTGCACTGACTCCAGTGCCTGGTCTACCCTTCAGTGCAATTTTGAAACTCTTTTTCTGGAATGTCCATCAGAGTTGCCATTATGTTACCCTTGATGTCCTCAATTTCATCATAATGTCTACCTTTCAATATTTTCTTTATCTTTGGGTAAAGAACAAAGTCACTGAGAGCCAGATCAGGTGAATAAGGAGAGTGTTCCAATAAAATTATTTGTTTTCTGGCTAAAAATTCCCTCACAGACTCCCTCACAGTGTTGTGTAAGCTGGTGCATTGTTGTGATGCATAAGCCATGAGTTATTGGTGAAAAGCACAGGTCATTTTCATATGACTTTTTCACATAGCCTTTTCAGCACTTCCAAATAACACGGTTAACTGTCCTGTTGGTACAAATTCATAATAAATGATTCTTCAATATCAGAATGGTTAGCAACATTGTTTTGAGCCTTGATCTGGACTTTTTTGGTTCTGGAGGATTGGCTGACTTCTATTATGCCCTTTGACGCTTTGTTTCAGGGTCATATAGGTACACTCATGTTTTATCACCAGTGATAACACAGCCCAAAACATTGTCTTGCCTCTCCAAAACTTCAACTCTCCTTTGCTTTTGTTCATTGAGTGAGCTCCTTTGAGACCATTTTTTCACATACCTTTCTCATGCCAAGATTTTTGGTTAAGATTTTCTAGTTTCTTTACCAATGTTTACTTAGTCAGCTGTATTTCTCATGATTTGAGAGATTTTTGCAGTGTTTTCATTATTTCTGCTCATTACTGGCCACTGTGATCTCTCTTCATCAGTGATGCTTTCTCTGTCTTCAGAAAAATGTTTAATCTATTTGTACACAATCATTTTGTTCATGGCATTATCCCCATAAACTTAAACTAACATGTCCCTGATTTCACTTCCAGTCTTGCCACCTTTAACAAGAAATTTAATGCTTGTTCATTGCTTTAAATCAAGCTCCAACATTCTCATAATGGCACACAAAAATGCACAACAATAATGAACTCCAGTCAGCAAGACATCACCACACGTTGACATGAACACAGTTGTGAGACACTGATATGCCAAAGTTGTGAAACCTTACCAAGTTGTTTGTACAGTGCTGCCAACATAAGCACACGGTGGCAAGCTTGAGAACTTAATTGTCAGACTGCATATATCTTTCCTCCAGCCCTATCAGGGCAATAAAACCTTAGCCCCAGCTCAGAGGCCTGCACCAAGACCTAATGGTTCCAACTTTTAGCAAGGCTGCTGGGGGCAGGTGGCATAGAGCTACTGTGACTGGCATCAGGGCTTACACTCACTCTTTGGTTAAACTTTATGTGTAGACATCACTACGCATTTCTACCTTGTTCAACAAGGGAAAGAAATCCATATTGGCTTACCATAAAGGAAGAAGTAACTTTGCCCTTGGATCAGGTAGAGGGACAGCTCTGTGGGGTTGAGAAGCACACTTGCCAGCTTTCTGCCTCCCTGTGGCTAAGTCATGCAATTCTGAGTAAGGAGAAAAAGGGGTTCAGGCAAAAGAAGAGGATGAGAGGCAGCCCTTCCAGGATATGCTTACTGATGTCCTCAAACGTATTACTCGTGAGTCCTCAACTAGGTCTCTCAATAACATTTCCGAATCTAATAAAGCATCATCTTTGCAGTGATTTCTGTGTAATTGGTGAAGAAGCCGATTTATATCTACAAATAAACTTTGCTTCCCTTTGGTTAGAAGGGGGAAAAAATACCCTTGAATTAAGATTATCTCTTACCCAGAGAAAAGAATCAGAAAGTGCCCAGATTAGGTGCAAATTCTACAAATGTTCTCAACTTTCACACAGCCAGATACTTTTCTAAATGTTTTCTCAAATTTTCCAGAGAAACATTTTCTAATATTTCCTCCTGTTAAGACAGTTTCATTTCAGTTATTCTTTGCACAGTAACTTTAAAAACAGTCTCCAAAAGGCCCCTGCTACATAGGTCTTTGCTTCTGGGGATAACGTGCCAATGGCAGCCACACTGTAAACACAGTCAGTGACCCACTGTCCCGTCTGCCCAATATCCTGTAGACTAAATACTTAAACTCTCCCCTAAGGATCAATTTTCTTTCATTTTTAATTTTTAAATCTTTTTATCCAGCTGTATTACTTTTGACCATCAAGTCTAGGTGAGTTTGACAGATGCTGGCAGTTGTCACAGCTGCTGCTAAGTACTGCTTACCTTAGAAATGGAGGCAAAACAAACACAGGAATTCCAAGGAACCAGCCCTCAGCTCTAGGTTTATAAAAAATAGTAGTGAAAATAAATCACCAGTCCTTCCCCCATCTACCATACTGATATTTACAAGAAGCAGCAGGGACATGTAAGGGAGACAGTAGCTAAGAAGAAACAAAAGTCAATTGTTAACCAGCACTTCAGAGACAGAAAGCTCTGTGCTTCCACTAAGCAGTTTGATTTATAGCTTCTGATATTGGGCACAAGAGTGCTCACAGCCCGAAGTGTTCTGTGTCTTGACCTGTAAAAATAAGTCGATTAACCCTAGTCAATCTCCTATTATGCAGAGATGCCTGAAATTTAGCGAGCAAAAGGGTGGCTGAGGGCAGCTTAAGAACCAACCATTGTTCCTGGTAATGGGCAGTGGCTGGGGACGGCAGAGCTGGTCTTTGCTGTAGCAAAATTATCATTCAGTTTAAGGTGTCGGGGGAGGGGCTTCCATCTCTTAATAAGAAAATGGAGGACTGTTTTCATTTTTAATTGCTGGAGCTAATTAAAGCCCGGGGGCTCCTGTGCGGACCTAGACCCTCGGGGGGCGTGTTCCCATACACCTCTGCCTGCACCTCACCCAGACTGTGGGAACACCGCCTGCCCCCACTTCCTGCTGCAATTAGCGAGGGCTTCTATTGGGATTAAGAACTTCATTACAGAAGCTAATTACGAAGGCTAGCTGGTTCTCTGTGCCTTGGGAGTGATTTCCTTGTGCTTTGTGAGGGTGGGTGTGCTTTCTAAGGGTGGGTGGTGTTTTAACCTTTGAAAGGCAAAGTAGGAATTCACACATCACATGATGGTCAAGTATTAATATATCCATGGAAAATGGAAATATTTTAAACCCACACCAGGAAAACGAAGCCAACAAAGCTTCTTTTTAACTAAGATTTGGGGAGGGCTTTAGAGAGGAAATAAATGCTATCATTCTAGCAGCACCTACAAACTGTTATAATAGATCTGTACCAGATCCTCACAGAAACCCCGGGTAGAAGAATCTGTGCTTTTCCTAACATGCCAATCCAGGGTGAAATTGTGCAGTAGGAGGTTGTCAAGTACTACAGAAACATTGTTTCCTGCCATATTCTGTTCTTTCAGGTGTGTTGTAATGAGCACTCTTGCTGACTCCAATAAAAAGTAAATTATGTATGAGTAGTAGAGTTGGAGTGTGGGGCAGGAAGAGCAAATGATGGAAATAACCCAGCTGGTCCCTAACTTTACCAGACTTGGGACACAAGTGTAGTGGAGACTCCTGACCTTGCCTCCGTACGCTTTACACTTTGGCTTCTATGAGCAGCCTCTCCTTGGCCACTTAGGAGGCTTCAGGTCGGCACACTGACAGCACAGCACACCTTTGGGAGGAAAATCTAGGAAAGAGGCCAAAGTAGACCCTAGATGCAGGCTGGAGGCTGTTTATGTGGGTAATTCCCCAACCTTGGGTATCAGGATGGAATGTGGCAGGGTAGGGATGAGTGGAGACTGCTCTAGGTGGACATGAACTTTTGGTTCAGGGGACTTCTAACTCCAGGAGGGAAATCACAGCAGGTGCAGGAACAGAGCCTAGGCTTTAAATCATAGTTCAGGGCAAAGTCATGAGTGCCCAGTTCCACAGGCAATATTACAAATGACATTAAAAATTATTGGATAGAAAGGCTGGTGAGGTGGCTCACACCTGTAATCCTAGCACTCTGGGAGGCCAAGGCCTTGGACTGCCTGAGCTCATGGGTTGGAGACCAGTCTGAGCAAGAGTGAGACCCAATCTCTAAAAATAGCTGGGCGTTGTGGTGGGCGCCTGTAGTACCAGCTACTTGGAAGGCTGAGGCAAGAGAATAACTTGAGCCCAAGGGTTTGAGGTTGCTGTAAGCTATGACACCACGGCACTCTACCTAAGGTGACAAAGTGAAACTCTGTCTCAAAAAGAAAAAAAAAACAATTACTTGATAGAAGTACGTTCATTTGTTCATCAAATATATTTTGACTTTCTACTATATCCTATGAGCCATGCTGAGTACCAAGGATATGGAAGTGGCTAATTATGCAAGATAAGATGATTGTTTTTTAAATAAACATACCAGAACGTTTACACAACCAGATGAGTGGTAATTTCTAATGTTCTAGTTATTACAGAACTATAACCACCCATTTGGTATTTTGCTTCGAAGTGGAGACTACATATAAGAAACTATATGTAGTCATATCTGTATATGTGTATTTGTATAAGATTCAAGAGTTTAAAGATCTTCTCTTTCTCTTTACAAAAAAAAAAAAAAAAAAATTGAAGTTCAGGAATCATAAGTCTTCTGATAAGGGAGTTTTGCTGGCATGGTGATCTATCCCAAGCTCCTCAAAAGCCTGCTGATTGCAGAATTGATCAGTTCATTCAAGTTTCCTGACCTTGTAAACATCATAGCTAATGCTAAATTGTGAGCAAAATCTCTCATACAGAGGGATGAGACTACAAATAGTTTTGCAAGTTTAGCTGTTTTCAAATGAACCAAATATAAATCAAATTGTCATCAAGGCTATGGGTTCTGCTTTTCTAAGTCTGGGTATTCCAAGCCTGAGAAGAGTTCCATGCCCCAGAGGTTTATATCTACAACTGCCCTGGGCTTGAACCTCCCATAAACACTCTTGCAAACTAGTCTAGGTTGAATGAGAGAGGACTTTCTTTTAAAAGTCAAAAATAAGGCTTTGATACATCTTTGCAAGATGGGAAGAAAAAGCCCTAATAAATAAATCCAGTCTCCCAGATGACCTCAATATTAGAAATGACCCATGCAAGCACCTTCATTGAAAAGTGAATAAAACTAGGAAAAATTACTGCCAGATTTAGCCTATAGTGGGTCTGATTGAAGGAAACACACTTTGTTGATTCATTACCCTTCTTCCCATCCAAGAGTAGAGTGGCCTTCAAAGTGGAGAAGTCCCTGTCAAAATTTCACCAACACTCCCTAACTCAGGCAGGAGAGCAGATAGCAGGGCAAGGAACCTTGATACACAAAGTGCAGACCATTGCTCCCCACCCCAGTCTAATCCATCATGGGAATCACATTAGCTGCAGCCAAAACAAAGAGATACCCTCTGCATAGTGGAGAATTTTCTAGCTGTGATCACTTAACTATCACCTCTCAACATCTACTCACACCCCCAAGCTACTGAATTCCTACTCTATATGCACAGTAAAGTACAAATTTTCTGTTTTCTAGTCATCTGTAACTGCATAATTTGAGCAGGAAGCCCCATCCCCACCCTGCCATAAACTAATTTAGACAGAATGTATTATCATTCTCATTTAAACAAGAAAAAACAAACAAACAAAACCCTCTAGAAGAATAGGCCCAAAAGAGAAAAATTTAGAAACTTAAAATGATACTCTTATTTAAAGAAGGATACCTCATTGAAAAATGAGAGAAAATGCTTCTCTGTTCAAGAAATTTGCTACATACATAACAGAAGGTTTTAGAAAACTGCTGGTCTGTGGACTTAATAATTTTCAAGTCAGTAGTACATTTATCAATACTCATTAAGCATTTCTGAGGATAAAACCATCTATGAACAAGAGATATGGACATTAAAAGATAAAATTGCAAAGTTAAAAATCACTAGGGTCACTATCAACAGGTGATTAGATTCCATGGAAAACTGAATGAAGCAGATGGTGAATCTTGGAAGTTTATTCTGCATTCATGGGAAAAAATTGGAAAGATAAATATGGTGAGGGAGACGGTGAGAGGTGGAGAAGATGGGGCTATGGGATCCTGTTAGGGGTACAAGAACAAACTGAGAAAGTTGACAGAAAAACAAAACTAAAGTAGCCACTTAGATACAAACTCCAAAATTTTGTGGATTTCATCACTTCCCAACATTTCTGATGCCACATATTTTTCTACCTACTTTGTTTCTTTGTCTGTTGCCTAGAGTATTTTTCTAGCAAGTACCTGGAATGTGTTAAGAAATATTCCCCTCTTAGCAGAAACTTCAATAACAGGAATTTACGTCCTGGTCTGCTGATGTGTGTCAGGAACCATACAAAGAGTTGGAGGTAAGGCATCAGCCAATCTTGGGCATCTATTTCAAGAGGGGATGTTGAGTTCCTGGTTTTATTTATTTATTTATGTAGTCCTGGGTAGAATGCCATGGCATCATAGCTCACAGCAACTTCAAACTCTTAGGCTCAAGTGATCCCTTTGCCTCCCAAGTAGCTGGAACTTAGGCTCAAGTGATCCCTTTGCCTCCCAAGTAGCTGGAACTACAGGCACCTACTACAACACCCAGTTGGTTTTTTTTTGTTGTTTGTTTGTTTTTCATTAGAAATCCCTCTTGGTGAAGCTGGTCTTAAATTTCTGAGTTCAAGCAAGCCACCTGCTTCAGCACCCCCAGAGTACTAGGATTACAGGATTGAGCCACACTGTCCAGCCAAGTCCCTGGTTTTAATTCTTTTTCCTCCTCAATCCTAAATCCTCCACAGGTATCTCCAAAAATATATATAAAAATAGGAAATCATGTGAGTGACAGTGTGTTGAAAAAAAAGATACAAGCCATAATGAAATCAAGAGATATGGAGAATATGTGTAAGTTGCAATTGATAAGTTTCAATGGCAAGAGCACCATTTTAGTTAAGGGTTTTCAACCCCTTTTTTTCTTTATTTCTTTTTTATTTCTCTCTGCTTTCTTTCTTTTGGTAGAGATTTTTCCACTTTCTCCATCTTTCCCACATACATTTCTCAGCTAACATATACCATTTTTTCTTTTTCTTCTTAATCTTATACAATTATATTTTTAATTTTTAATTTTTTTTAATCTTTTTTATCTGTTCTCTGAGGGATGAGGGGTCATAGCATTGGTGTGACTGGGGGGAAATCACATTGGTCTGGTTCAAGGAAGCCACAAGCTTACAGTCTTAGCTTTGCCCTTGGGAAAGAAGCTATTGGTAGGTCCCCGCTGCAACATGCTGCTGATTTCATTCTAAATTTGGCACAGGTGGGGTATTTCTTTTGCCTAGGTTGCTAAGAAGTGTCTGAATTCAATGAATCCATTATGCCTTGTCCCCCAAAGTCCTACAGTTGAGGTTATAGCACCCTACCAAACACTACCATTTTCCTGTCACTCTCTTTCTGACTGTTTATTTTTTCCCTCTCTTTTTCTTCCATTATTTTGTTCCATCCCCTCACTTCTTTACATTTTCTTTACTTTTGGCATTCCCACTTTTTACCCTTATCTTCCATTTGACCTTATACCAAAAGTCCACTTCAATATCTAAGGTCTGAGACAACAATAATTTAAAAGGAAGGAGGTAGTGAGAAGAAAAAAATAGAGAAAAGAAGTGAACAAGAATAAAACACACATGAAGAAGAATCAACACAAAAATTCTGGCAACATGAAAAACCATAATAAAGCAACCCTACCCCCAAAGGAATCATGAGGTAGTTACAGCAGAGGATTTTACCAATAAATAAAGGAAATGACAGAAAGGGGGGCTCAAATATGAAGGGCAAAAACAATAAAGGGAATTTATGAGAAAGTGGAAAAATAGTATCAAAAAATGGGAGAAAGATATGAAGAATATAGAAAGTATATGGCAGAGCTTAAGGAATTGAAGGAGTAAATCAGGGAACATAAAGATGCAAACAGCAGATTAGACCATGGAGAAGAAAGGATCTCAGAGCTACATAAAGCTCTTGAACTAACCCAAGCACTTAAAGAGGCAGAAAAGAAAAGAAAGAAAGCAGAATATTCACTCAGAGAATTATGGGACTTCACAAAGAGTTCAAACATATAATTCATAGGTATTCCTGAAGTGAAAGAAGAATGTCCCAAAGGAATGGAGTCTACTAGAGGATATCATAAATGAAAACTTCTCAAGTATCACTAAAGATTCCAAAACACTTCTTTTAGAGGGATATTGAACTACAGGTCATCTCAACACAAATACAGTATCTCCAAGACACACTGTGATGACTCCATTCAAAGTCAAGATGAAAATTTGCAAGCATCCAGGAGTAAGCGCTAATTGATCTACAGGGGCAGAGCCATCAGAGTGGCAGTGGACCTCTCAGCCAAAACTTTCTAAGCTAGAAGAGAATGGTCAGCTATCCTTAACCTTCTTAAATAAAATAATTTTCAGCCCAGAATTCTATATCCTGCTAAATTAACTTCAAAATAAATGGAGAAATAAAATATTTTACTGGTATGCAAACATTGAGGAAATTCACTACAACAAGATGCGCTCTCAGGAAATATGTAGAATTATTCTCCACACTGAACATCACAGTGGACCACCAGCAAAATAAACACCTACAAAAAAGGGACAAAACATAGCTGCCACAATGGTGCAAAGGGTAAAACCAAGCAATGGAGCTTCACAAAATAAGTTGACTAGAACTCCAGCACACTTATCAATTCTCTCAATAAATGTTAATGGCTTGAATTCCCCCACCAAAAAGGCATAGGCTGGCTAATAGGATAAAAAAGTACAAGTCATCCATATGTTTTTGGAAAATAATATTTAAGGCAAATGGAAACCAGAAGAAAGTGTGGGTGGCAATCTTATTTTCAAGATTCAAGTGGATTTAAATCACCTAAAGTTAGGAAAAACAAAGATAGTCACTTCGTACTAGACAAGGGAACAATACATCAAAAGGAAATTTCAATTCTAAATATTTATGCCACCAACTTAAATGCTGCATATTTATGAAACAGATATTGATTGCTCTGAGCAATATGATATCTTATAACACCATAATAGAGACTTTAACACCCCAAATAGAAATAAAACAAAGCAATATGATATCTTTTAAGACCATAATAGAGACTTTAACACCCCAAATAGAAATAAAACAAAGATACAAGGGATTTAAATGCAATCCTAACCCAAAAGGGCTTAATAGACATTTATAAAACAAACCATACCAAAGCTAAGGAATATACATTCTTCTCGTCAGCCCATGAAACATACTCCAAAATAGATCATATCCTAGGATGCAAATTAAACCTCAACAAAAACAAAAGAATTGAAATTATACCTTGTATCTTCTCAGACCACAAGGAAATAAATGCAGAACTCAACTCCAACAAAAATTTTCATCCTCACACAAATACATGGAAATCAAACAAATTTATTCTGAATGACAGCTGGGTAAAGGAAGAAAAAGGAGGAAATTATTAAATTCCTCAAACATAACAACAATGAAACTACAAGTTACCAGAACCTGTAGGACATTGAAAAAGCAATACTAAGAAGTAAATTTATCTCATTAGATGCCTATATCAGAGCAACAGAAAGAGGGCACATCAACAATCTAATAAATTATCTCAAGGAAATGGAAAAGGAGAAAAATCCAATCCCAAACCCAGCAGAAGAAAAGAAATAACCAAAATTAAATCAGAATTAAATAAAATTAAAAACAAAACAATTATTCAGAAAATCCTTAAAACAGAAAGTTTGTTTTTTGAAAAGATAAATAAAATCAATAAACCTTTGGTCAGATTAACTAGAAAAAGAAAAGCAAAATATCTAATAACCTCAATTAGGAAAAAAATGGATAAATAACAGATATCACTGAGATACAAGAGATTATCTCTGGATACTATAAAAAACTCTACGCACAGAAATTTGACAATGTGGAGGAAATGGGCGAATATCTGGAATCATACCATCTCCCTAGACTTAACCAGGATGAAATAGATCTCTTGAACAAACCAATAGTAAGCACTGAGATGGAAAAAAACAATAAAAAATCTTCTAAACAACAACAAAAGACATGGACTCTTCCACATAATTCTATCAAACCTTCAAAGATGAGCCTCTACCTATACTGAAGAACCTATTCCAACACATTGTAAAGGGAGGAACCCTCCCTAACACATTCTATGAAGCAAATATCACCCTTATACCAAAACCAAGAAGGGATCCAACTAAAAAGGATAAATATAGGCAAATTTCACTAATGAATATTGATGCAACAATACTCAATAAAATCTTAGCCAAAGATGACAGCTAAACATTAAAAAATATATACATCACAATCAAGTAGATTTCATCCCAGAGATGCAAGGCTGGTTTAACACACAAATCTACATATGTAATTCACCATATTAATAGAAGCAAAAAAAAAGATTATAAGATCCTCTCAATAGATGCAGAAAAAGCATTTGATAAAATTCAGGATCGTTTTCTAACAAGAACATTTAAGAATTTAGGCATAGGTGGCACATTTCTTAATCTGATCGAAGTCATCTATGAAAACCCACAGCTGATACTGTACTGAATGGAGTAAAACTGGAAGCTTTTCAGTTTAGAACTGGAACCAGACAAGGTTGATCTCTATTACCACTACTATGCAACATACAATTTTCTAGCCAATACAATCAGTCAAGAAAAGGATTAAGGGGCATCTAAATGGGTGCAGAGGAGGTAAAACTCTCACTGTTTTCTGATGATGTGATCTTATACTTAGACAACCCCAAAGACTCAACCACAAGACTCCTGAAGAGATCAAAAAATATAGCAATGTCTCAGGATATAAAATCATTGTCCACAAATTAGTAGCCTTTCTATATGCCAATAACAGTCAAGATGAGAAGCTAATAAAGGACACAATTCCCTTCACAGTAGTTTAAAAAAAAAAAATGAAATACCTCAGAATATACCTAACAAAAGAGATGAAGGACCTCTACAACGAAAATTATGAAATCCTAAGACAAGAAATAGCAGAAGATATTAACAAATGGAAGAACATACCATGTTGATGAATGGGAAGAATCAACAGTGTAAAAACACCTCTACTTCCAAAGCAATCTACAGATTCAATGCAATACCACATTAAAATACTATCATCATACTCTCAAGATTTTGAAAAGAATAATTCTTCATTTTTTATGGAACCAGAAGAAACCCCTTATAGCCAAGGCAATTCTTAGTAATAAAAATAAAGCTGGAGGAATCACCTTCCAGACTTTTGGCTATACTACAAGGCTATAGTGATCAAAACAGCATGGTATTGGCATAAAAATAGAGACACTGACATTGGGAACTGAATAGAAAACAATGAGATGAAACTAACCTCTTACATCCACCTGCTCTTTGACAAACCAAAAAAGAACATATACCAGGGAAAAGAATCCCTATTCATTAAATGGTGTTGGGAGAACTGCATAACTACACATAAAAGAGTGAAACTGGACCCGCACTTCTTACCACTTGCAAAAATTGATTCAAGATGGATAAAAGATTTAAATCTAAGACATGTAACAATAAAAATCCTCCAATAAAGTGTGGGGAAAACACTTGAAGATATCATCCTAGGGAAAGATTTTACGAAGAAGACTTCAGTGGCAATTGCAACAACAAAAATAAACAAATGGGACTTAATTAAACTAAAAAGCTTAAACTAAATAGCTAAGGAAACAACAACCACAGCAAACAGGCAACCTTCAGAATGGGAAAATATATTTACATAATATGTTTTGGGGTTTTTTTTGTTTGTTTGTTTGTTTTGTTTTGTTTTGTTGGCCAGGGCTGGGTTTGAGCCCACCACCTCTGGCATATGGGGCCAACGCCCTACCCCTTTGAGCCACAGGTGCTTCCTATATTTGCATACTAATCAGACAAAAACATTGATAACTAGGATCTATAGAGAATTAAAATTAATCAATATAAAAAGACACAACAATCCCATAGATCACTAGGCAAGAGACACGAATAGAACCTTATCTAATGAAGACAGACAAATAGCTAACAAACAGATGAAAAAATGTTCATCATCCCTAATCATCAGAGAAATACAAATCAAAACTACCCTGAGATACCACCTAACCCATAATGGACCATATCAAAAAGTCTCAAAGTTGCAGATGCTGGTGTGGATGTGGAGAGAATGGAACACTTTTACACTGATGGTGGGACTGCAAACTAATACTATCTTTTTGGAAGGAAGTATGGAGAATCTTCAAAGAACTCAAATTAGACTACCCATTTGATCTTGCAATGCCATTATTAGACATCAACCCAGAAGAAAAAAAAAATCCATTTATCATCAGGACACTTGCACTAGACCATTTGTTGCAACTCAATTTACAATTCCCAAAATGTGGAAGCAGCCTATATGCCCACCAACCCAGGAATGGATTAACAACCTGTGGTGTATGTATACCATGGAATACTATTGAGCCACTAAAAAGGATGGGGATTTTACAACTTTTGTAATAATCTGGATGGAGGTGGAACACATTCTTCTTAGTAAAGCATCATAATAATGGAGAAGCAAGAATTCAATGTATGCTATTCTAATATGAAGGCAGTAGATGAGCTAATATGAGAAGGGGTGGGTAGTGGAATGAGCAAGTGGGGAGAGGGAAAGAGAGAGAGGGATGGGAGATCACAATGTTTGGCACACCTCTTGGGGGCAGGACAAAATTATAAAAGGGACTTTATCTAATAATTGCAATCAGTGTAACCTAATTCTTTGTATCCTCAGTGAATCTCAAATAATAAAAAATAATAAAAAGGAAAGAAAGAAAGAGAGAGAGAGAGAGAGAGAGAGAGAGAGAGAGAGAGAGAGAAAGAAGGAAAGAGAGAGAAAAACATATGTCAAAAGGACACAGGATTCTATTTATAAAACTCTCCAGGGCTAGGTGCTCATAGTTCAGTGGTTTGAGTGCAGACCCCACGCACTGAGGGTGGTGGGTTCAAAACCAGCTCGGCCTCTCAAACAAACAAAGAAACAAAAAATCCCCAATAGTCAAAACTTGGATAACTGGAGCAATAAAATAAGGTAGTATTAGATTTTGACTTGATTTATAAAATAAACATTCATAGGTCCATGTTGATAAGAATAAGTAAGTTAATAAATAATTTGGGAAGAATAGACAAATCTCCCCTGCATAGGAATTCCAAGTAATCTGGGGAGATACTCCAACCTAAAAAATCATGGAACATAGCTTCCCACTCCATATGTACAGACTATGTGTAATGACCTGCTTCAAGAGAGTGCAGTATGTAAAAAGAGAAAAAGAAGTAAATTTATAATAAAGAAATCTGACAGACACTACCTGAACCAAGTGATCAAATCAACATCAATAGTGATGTCAGATTGATAGTATCAGTAGTGACTTCCGGCAGGATGTGACATGAAAATGCACTTTACCTCTGTGGTCTACCTCACAAAGCACATAACTCCAGTCTGATCACAAGAGAAATATCAGAAATACTCCAGTTGGAGAATGCTCCATGAGATGCCTGATCAGTACTTCTCAAGATTGTCAAAAAATATGAAAAGTCAGAAAAACTGTTGCAGCCAAGAGCAGCCTCAGGAGATAGGATGACTAAATCTAACATAGTATCCTGCATGGGCTCCCTGAACAGAAAAAGGACAATAGGCAAAATTGCTTTAATAATAAAGCAAACCAGATGAGGGGTGTATGGTTGCTCTTTGTGCTATCTTTACATTTTCTTAGTAAAGCTAAAACTGTTAAAAATGCATTCCCCAAGGTTCAAAAAATAACTTAGACATAGAATGACAGACTATAAGTGATTCAAGTTTGGTGTCCTCTTCACAATCATGGTGCAGCTACTGTTTATTTCTTATACAATATTTAATGCATGAGTAGATAGTACCATAGGGTTGGAGAGAGAAGGAAAACTCAATAAATTTTGAGCTGTTATTAACTTGCTCTTGAAACAAATACTTTTATGTGTAAGTGATACATTCTGAGAAATGTATTGCTAGGGTATTTTGTCATTGTGCTAACATCGTAGAGTCCACTTACACAGACCTAGATAGCATAGCCAACTCTACACCTAGAATGTATGATATAACCTATTGCTCCTGTGCTGCAAACCTGTACAGCAATTGTTATACTGAATATTGTAAGTGATTATAGCACAATGGTTAGTGTTTATGTACCTAAACATATCTAAACATAGAAAAGATACAGTAAAAATGTGGTATTATAATCTTAAGTGACCACATTGACCAAAATGTCTCTATGCAGTGCATGACTGTAATTGAGACACAATTATGTCATAGGCCAATTGTATAACTGGGAGTTAGCTTCTACCTGGAATACAATATTTGCTAAAAGATAAAAATGAAGCCCAGGCACGGTGGCTCATGCCTGTAATTCTAGCAATCTTGGAGGCCAAGGAGGGTAGATGGCCTGAGCTCAGGAGACCAGCCTGACCAAGAGCAAGACCCTGTCCCTTAAACTACCTGGGCATTGTGGTGGGTACCTGTATCCCAGCTACTGGGGAGGCTGAGGCACGAGAATTGCTTGAGCCCAAGGGTTTGAGGTTACTATGAGCTATAACACCACAGCACTCTACCCAAGGCAGAGGGTAGGGACTCTGTCTCAAAAAAAAAAAAAAAAAAAAATAGATGAACAATACAAATGGGCTAGATTGAAACTTAATTTTAATGTTATTAAAACTGAACAACGTTCACAGAAATTATGTGAATTTAGGTCAATACAAGGTTTATTGAGGGAGAAAGTGTTTTATCACTGACATTGTTTAGAATTGCCAATGCATGATGGCATTATAGAGCTGACCAATTTTGAGTCAGTTTTCTTATTATTCTGAGATTTTCTACAAGCAACACACCCCTTATTGCCTGTGCTTGAGTAGAACAGTGCTACCACCAGAATCTTGGTATGATACTAAGATTAGAATACTGCGTTGAAGAATTCTCTGAAGGTCAGAGAAAGGGAATAAAAAGCAGAATGTCTAAAGGGAGGAAGAAGAAAGAGGAGGAGGAGGAGAGGAAGAGAAGGGGAAGGGGAAAGGGAGAGCAAGGGAGAGAAAAGAGGAGGGAGGGATTAAGGGAGGATGAGGAGGATGAGAGGAGGTGGGGGAGGAGGAGGAGGACAAGGACACAGATATGAGTAGTTCTTATACATGACATAATAAATCAGGGAAAAAAAGAATCCTAAGCTCAAAAAAGGCTTCAATTTTCATACTGAATTGGCTCATGGACAATTAAGCCAAATTTGACAAAAATACACATTTATTTTAGATATTGGTCTTTTTTCATTTCTCCATGTTAAAGATAAAGAAAATTACACTATAAGCATTACACATTTTCTCCTTCAAAAAAAAAGTTGCCTAACAAAATCAAGATGGCATCCAGACTTGTCCATTAATACACTAAATATTGGAAGACCTTAGAGAAGCATCTAAACCATTTTACAGAAAAATGAGTTCAAAATATATCCAAACTCTCATAAATGTACAACATAAGATAAGAAATTCTTAGATCAAAAAGTCTCCAAAAACATACAGTTCCAAAAAGTATTTAAGAATATAAAATTTAAATATTTGATTTAATATATTTAATGTTTAAATATCAAACTTACATATCTATGAAAATGCAGAATAAACAAGTAGAATTCATTATAGGGATGCTAAATTAGCACAGAATTGGGGAATTTTGTAGCAGAAAAACATTTAAAGAAACAATGGAAGAAATTATTACAAATAACACACAATGCAAAACAAACAAAAAACTTACAGATTTAAAAGTTCCACAATATATAAAACGATAAATTCAAAGAATATACATCTAGGTATAGCATTGTCAAAGCACTCAAAACTGAAGATAGAGAAACTGTCAAAAGCACTCAACGATATGTGACATACAAAGAAATATTAATAGTAGAGACGACCACTATTTTATCAGAAAAAAAATTGACCCTATCTTGAAGAGCTGAAAGGAAAAGAAAAATCAATCCCAAATACTTTTTACAGATAAGCATTCTTCAAAAATGAGGGTGAAATAGACAGTTTTAGGTATGGGAAGGCTGAAAGACTTCATTACCAGCAAATCTGTGCAAGAAACACAAATAAATGTTTTTTGGCTTACGGGAAATGATACCAAATGGAAACTCAGAATAAAAGAAAGGGAAGAAGAGCGCCATAAATGATAAATGGCTTCTGTTCTAATCATAATTTCCTTACCAGGCAACGGATTATTTAAAGAAAAAAATGATAATATTGTAAAACAGAGTTTATAACATATATAGATATAAAAAGGTGGTGAGTAGATAAATAAAATTATACCATGTTATTGAAATATAAAATCAAATTCGTGATTAAGAAAAATTATTGTAATACAACATATTAACAGAATAAATGCATAAAAGCCATTGTTCTCAATAGAAGCAGATAAATTGACAAAATTCAACACAGATTCATGATTTTTTTTAAATTCCCAGCAAGCTTGAAATAGAAATTTCCAGAAAATGACAAAAAGCAACTATGCAAAATCCATAACTAACATCATATTTATCATGGAAAGACTGAATGGTATCTCTAAAGATTGGCAACTAGGCAATGTAAATGCTTTGTAAATCGTTGTCCTGTTGTGTTGTTTAGGGAATGACAAGAAAAAAAAAATTCTGTTTATGTTCAGTACACATGCAACTATCTCTACTCTCTTCCCTGGAATATTTTCAGTCTCTGATTGGTTGAATTCAGGGAGGTGGAACCCAAAGATATGGAAGGTTAAATGTACTGATAACACTAAAATTTACGTAACATCAAAAAAATGAAAAATATTTTTAATTAAGACATTAATGGCCACAATATATTAGTAGACCTTATTAAACAATTATAAGGAACACTCATTCATTCTAGTATAAAAATAAGGCGTAAATAGACAAAATGCCAGAAAAGTTAGGAAAGGCCACTAAACATAAGGCCCCCCCAAAAGAAAAAATGCTAATGGCTGGGGCTGCTGGGGCTGCGGAGGCTGCTGGCGGAGACGGGAGGATCTGGCGGCGGAGGCGGCGGGAGCGGAGCGGGACGAGGGGGCGAGCGGAGCGGGACGAGGGGGCGAGCCGGGAGCGAGCGGAGCGGGACGAGGGGGCGAGCCGGGAGCGAGCGGAGCGCGCCCTTCCGCCCGCCTGAGGAGCAGCCGGGGCCCCGCCGCCGCCGCCGCCCGCCGGACCAAGCCGTTTCGGCGCCCAGGGCCACGTCCTCGTCCGCCGGCAGGGGCCGCCAGCCCAGCCAGAGCCGAGCTGTGCCCACCGCTACGCCGCGCAGCTAGCTCAGGATTATCTATAGCACCACGCCCGAGCGGACGCTCTTCTCCACCACACCGGGAGAAACTCGAATCATCTATGATGGAAACTTTTGGATCGTCGCAATTCTCCCATGGCTCAGACCCCGCCCTGCCACCTGCCCAATATTCCAGGCGTCACTAGTCCTGGCACCTTAACTGAAGACTCCAAAGTAGAAGTAAACAATTTGAACAACTTGAACAATCTTGACAGGAAGCACGCAGTTGGGGATGATGCTCAGTTTAAGGCGGACATCTGACTCCTGCAAAGATTAGGAGAAAAGCAGCAACCCTGATACTTGCGTGTACCGGATCTGGCCAATAGGATCAACAAACAAAAGCAGCCGCAGCACAGCAGTCCCCATTGCAGACTTCACCTCCCCTCCCTCGGGTGCCAAATGATGGGAAGACGGTGTCATCTGACCATTCTTCTCCCTGTTTCCTGTTCCCATTCCCGATTAGACAGATTAGATTGAAGGCCCTTGGTGTATTTCTGTAGAGCTAAGCAGCCCATGGAGGAAAATGTTCAACTCTGGCTTCCTTGGTCATTTTTTATTAAGAACCACCCCCCTCAAATTTGTCTCAGATCAGGGCGGCGCCTGTGGCTCAGTGAGTAGGGCGCTGGCCCCATATGCTGAGGGTGGCGGGTTCAAACCCAGCCCCGGCCAAACTGCAACAAAAAAATAGCCGGGCGTTGTGGCGGGCGCCTGTAGTCCCAGCTGCTCTGGAGGCTGAGGCAAGAGAATCGCTTAAGCCCAGGGGCTGGAGGTTGCTGTGAGCTGTGTGATGCCACGGCACTCTACCAAAGGGCCATAAAGTGAAACTCTGTCTCTATTAAAAAAAAAAAAAAAAAAATTATCCCAGATCAAGTATCAACCTACGAAGCCTACCAAGCACTGCCTGGCTGGTAGGGATACAGAGGTTGGGTAGGTTCATCATTGTTCATGTCTCTTTTCCTTGGATCCTACCTGTGGTTCAGAGCTGCAACAGCCTGGGTTTGGAGTCTGTCCCAAAGTCATCAGGAAGAATGATAAAAAGAGAACTTTCCCTTTCACGGTGAGGTGTTTGTCCTTAGGGACAGCAGTCTGTGCACCCCTCACAACTTACCTTGTGACACTGTTTGAAGGTCCATTTCCCTTTGCTCTGGGAACTGAGAAGCTCCCTTCTGACGTAAAGGAGTAGAAGACATCTCTCATCTTATTTCTTTACTTTTAAACTCTACGTCAGAAGGGGCCCTTGGTAATTAGCTTTGCTTGCTCGAATGTTGTTCCTCCCTGCTTACAGCTTGTTGCTGGCTGAGTCTTTCCTACCTTGAGATAATCAGGTGATTTTGTCTGCTCCCAAAGCGGGTGCACACCACATAATAGAGGCACTCTGGCCTCCACGTGGTGCCTTAGGCCTGATCATAGTGTTCTGCCGGACAATCCTAAGGATGACCCCTGAATAGTGTTGACCCATTTGAGTACCCAGTGTCAGTAGTCATCATTTTTAAGTCCAATTATGCATTGTGATATTTGTTCTTGGATTACAGTTTCTTACGTTTTGAGCTTAAAGTTGATTTGCAGAATATTCCTAAAAATAACTCCCTTTTCTTCCTTTGTGGATCTGCTTTGTGTGGCTGCTGGGGTAGATACGCGTGGGCTTTAAAATGTGCTCCTCCCAGTTCTCTTGCCTTTCCCATTCTTCCTCCCTCCCTCTCTTTCTCTCCTTCCTTTACTTTCCTTTTCTCTGCCAGGCCATTTTTCAAATGTACTCAAAGATACCTCGAGTATTGCTATCTGATAATATCTATCACTCCTCTTATCTGAGTGACCTTTATTTTTAAGATGACTACAGACCTATTTTTAGATGTTTTCAGTACAATTTTGAACACAACTTTTTAATTCAACATCTTCCAGTGTCAGGAAGGTGAGAAGTGTCCACAGGCAAGTCTGCTGTTCTGTGTCACCATCCTTTGTCTCCCTGAGTCCCTTAGGAACGCTCTCCTTCCCTCTAGTTTTGAGCGTGCATGTTGGAGTTTGTAGTGGGTGGTTTGTACAGCTGGACCATTCTGCCTTGCTGTGGTTGTTCACAGAAGCCTCATTCTTCTCCCTTACCCCTTTGCTTTTGTATTCCTTCTCCTCCCCACTTCTCCTAGGACTGTTGACTGGCACAGTAATCTCAGGAGAGTGACAGCCCCATAGAAATGCTGGAGCATCCATTCCCTCATGGAAAGACAAAGCAGCTCCTGGTGTCCTGGGAATTTCTGGTTGGGTTTGGTGCCCTGAACCCTCTTATTAAGAAATAAGATCCCAGAGTGAGAGTAACAGACCAAATGGTTAAGAAAGAAAGCTGTTTGTGTTTCTTTTGAACTATGGAAAGATCCTGTTTGTAAATACATTTAGAAAGGAGATGGAGGATGTCTGTAGAACTTTGCTCTGTTTTTTTTTTTTTTTTTTTGCTACAAAATGTGAATAATTCAAAGAGTAAGAACCTTTTGTGATGGTTGATGTCTCAGAAATAAGTTGGATCTCCAGTGTTTTGGGGATACCCTTGAGTCTGAAAAATCGATAATCAGAAAAGTATTTTTTTTGTTTGCTGGTTTAATGTAATCCTGTTCTGATATTAAACTCCAAATTTCATCTCACATACTCTTGAACAAACAAAAAAAAGAAAAAAAAAGATAGTAAAAAACATGCAAATTTTAAAACATTAGTTTTAATATAATAAAGATAGTTTTTAAAACAAAGATAGCCCCTTTGCTTTTTTGGTAAAATATTACATTCCTGGTGAGAGGACCAAAGTTTTTTTAAAAGAATTTCTGAGAAAATGGAAAAGAAGTGATTCGACGACTTTTTGGGACACATGCACGGCTTTAACAGAGTTTGTGAGGTGTACAGGTGCTGTGGTTATCACATGGCTTGTTTGCAACTTGGGACAAGTGTACAGCGCCAAAGCCATGACGGGGATGCACACAAGGGATAAAAGGCAGCCAGTCAGCCTCCAGTCCCCACATCAAACCAGGCAGGAATTTCCACTTGTGATCTGTATGGGTCAATGAACAAAACTTACCATGAGTTATGGATTTTTTTTAATGAGTAATGATTTTATCCATTTTTAAAAATGGGAGAGTCTTTGGACAGTTTGTTTCTGAATGAGATGATTACAAAAGGGACAGATGGCTGTGACTGATCTCAGAGGCACAGTGTTGCAACAAGATCTTTATCGATTTGCTAAAAGTGTTTAGTGACAGGCCCTCCAGCAACCAATTGCAAAGAGAAATGGAATCTATTAGCGGAGTTGTGAAGGCATCCCTGATCTCTGCAGATGATGCCTGGGTGTGTGCCTTTCTCTACAAACATTAAATCATTCTCACCAGAGAGAGAGGGGACAGGGGAAGAAGCAAGAGAATATACACACGCTACTAGAAAAAAATCTGAACAGTAATTGCTTTATTTTGGAAATGACATTGAGAACACCAAGAAGTTCCAGTTAGAAACACTTAGAGATTTATTTTTATGAGTCTTCAGCCTCAAGAATTATTTATAGGGAAACTCCTGAGAAAAAGTAATAATTCAGCATGGACCACGGAATTGTGTCTATGTTCTAAAGCCTTGAGAATAAAATATTCATTTTCTATTATGTCTATGACTATGAGAATGCTAAAACTTAGTGATCAGTAGGAACTCTGTCATGTTAATTCTTAGGTTTGCCAGTTTCAAAATTAATTCACCTGTGTGCCCAGAGTTCCTGGATTCACCTGTGATAACATCGCTAGTCCTTACCCATGCCTCATATCTAGCTGAAAAAAAGAACATGGTCCTTTCAATAATTAACATAGTGACACTGATCCTTGCAACAAAGCAGGTGGTGAAGCATGCCCTGTCAGTAAATTAGGCTTAGGGGCAATCAGTAAATCTATAGAGTTAGTCATGCTGAGATGGTATTCGAATATGAAGGGGAAATCTCCCTGTGAATGCATTTATCATCTGCCAATGATCTGGTCTCCAAACCCTTGCTATCTCCAGACACACATGCCCATCATAAGCTTCTAGAACTGGTTTCTCATAAAGTATGGTTATGAAGTCAGGCAATTCAGTTTATCAAATTGTTCTCAGATTATTTGGGTTTTCTAGGTTAAAAATAAATCGACTGAAATATTTGAGTCATACACATTTTACAAATATAACTTCCAAATCCCTTTATGTTTCTAGTAATCATTATTTTTGTAAAGTCTATACAATGGCTGCATTGCATGAGAAGCTTCTTCTGGCTGACATCTCAAAGGCGATATCACTTCACTTGCATGTTATTGATTTGTGTTCACTTATCGAACTTTTGCATTTCGAACTCTTATCATTAGATTGCATTATATTCCCAAGTCACAAAAAAGGCATCAATCACTCAGAAGTCACCCGTGATTATAAAAGCACTGATGGAAATAATCCTGCCTAAATCCACTTAACTTACCTTTTGAGTTAACTTCAGCCACGTAAAAGAATTCTTCCTTCCACCAAGTCAAGATTTCAAATTTCTTTTCAGATAAGAAAGAAACCCTCCTTTCTTACTCTCAATCTGGGTGGCTACATTTACAGTTTGAGTTTCCAGATAAGCCTATACAGAGCTCAGAAAGTAATCTCTTAGTCTGAGGATAGTAGATTTCTATGCTTGCTCCTAAGGGTTATCCAATGCAAAAGTTGTGCTCTTCCCACTGAGGAGAAAACGTGTGTGTGTGTGTGTGTGTGTGTGTGTGTGCATGTGTGTGTGCATGTGTGTGTGTGATGTATTTTTGGAAAGCCAGCAATCCAGGCTGAAGTGGACGTGGCCTTCATTAGAAGACAGTTACATTGGGAATGGGAAAAATCCCAGAAGCATGTGATTGGAGGAGAAAGCTTGATTTGCTAATAATTTAAAATGTACTAAGATTCCTAAATCACAATGCAGGAAGGAAACCAGGGATCAAGACGGCAAGTGGTGACACATTGGCAGGAATCAGGGAAAAACGTCTGAAATAAGGACCCAATGGGAGGAGGCAAGGACACTTGAAGACGACAGGGCTGTGGAGTCAGAGACCCCCAGCCGAGCGGTCACTGTGTGTTAAATGACAGACACCTCCCACGTACAGACTTCACCATTACGGCAAGCTCAGTCTAACCAGAAAATGCAGACCAGCAAAGGCGTGATTGCAAAGCAGCCCAACAGCAAGTGCTCTACAGTCACATTCTCTGCTAGATCATGAGCTCCACAACAGCAGACCTGGGTCTGCTCATGGCTGCCTCCCCAGCTCGGGGAGCAGTCCCCAGCACCAGGGTAATGCTCCATAAACCTGAACAACATTCATAAGCGCCAAGGGTGACTTAGCCAAACAGAGGGACAGAGAAATGGCTTTCTGAAAGGAAGGAACTGAGGGCCAACTCATGAAGGAGACAGACTACTGGAAATGCTACCCCAAATATGGCACCCTGGATATGTTAAGCAGCAGCAAACTGGGAAAACTGTGGAAGCAGGAATGTCTCTCTGACCACTTCCCTCCCTCCTTCCTTGAAAACTGTCATGCGACAAGCATCCTGCCCTACACTGAGAGGGAAGGAACGTCACACAGGGAGGCCAAGAAGCATCTGAATAAACAGGCCTTGCTAAGTTCTCCCCAGTTTCTTACCTTTATTCACTTATTCCTATTTTATTTAGAGACAAGGTCTCACTTTGTCACCCAGGCTGCAATGCAGTGGCAAGATCACTATAAACTCAAACTTCGAGGTTCACATGATTCTCCTGCCCCAGCCTCCTGAGTGACGAGGCCCCCAAGTGCATGCCACCATGCTTGGCTAAGTTTTTAAATTTTGTTTTAGAGACAGTGTTGCCCCGGCTGGTCTCAAACTCCTGAGCTCCAGGGATCTTCCCGCCTTGGCCTTCCAAAGAGCCTGGATTATAAGTGTGAGCTTCTGCACCCACCTATCCTCTAATCATACCTTTGTCCTCCTGTCATACTTCTGCACAACTGTGTATAGAAATGTGCCGTTTTCCCTGGGCCTTTGGGGTTTCATTTCTGAAGATTCCTGTGTTGTACGAAACATAAGTTAAACAATTTTGTGATGCCTTCCTCTTGTTAATCTGTATTTTGTCATAAGGGTCTCAGCCATGAACCTAGTGATAGGTAAGGAAAATATATTATTTTTTCTCCCCTCCTGATAGGTGAAGTGAAGGGAAGAATGGATTCCATGTGAGGGTGACAAGTTAGGACAAAAGCAACCAGAAGAGGGAAGGAAGAGAGGAGAGAGGCCCTGCCCAGGGCACAGCAAAGTCTTTTTAACAGATTTGGGTCAGAGAACTCACTGTCACTTTGAGGAGGACCTGCCCAGGCACAGCAAGGTCTTTTTCACAGATTTGGGTCAGAGAACTCACTGTCACTTTGAGATGGTACAGATTTTAGTTTAAAGTCTCCCTAAACATGAAGATTCCAGTGAAGAGAGAAAAACCAGACTTGCTGCATGTGAAATTGTTCATTATCTTGTCACCAGCACCATGACCATCCTGTGAGTACACAACTTACTTTCTCATGTGAATAAACCTTGGCCAAGAGAAAAGGTTCCTTAAATTCCAAGGCATGAGTCCTCAAGAAAATTCCTTTACCCCTGTTTTCCTCAGAACACTTAACATACAAAGAGAACATTGGATCCAGCATGTCCCTAAGGCTCTGTCTGTCCGTCCAGCCCTGCTCTGTCCAAGAACCGCCTTTGTCCCCTCCTAGCTGAGCTTCCTTCACTCAAAGCAGAGACTGAAAGCTTCTGGGAGGTCCCTGGGAGGAAGAGCTTTCTTTCCGCCCATCTTCTTACAGTGTTATGTTTGGAGAAGAGATTCTGTGAAAATGATACCATGGACTTTCTTTTATTTATTTTCTCTCAGAGGCTTTCGCATCAAACGTGCCCCCTTTTCAGATCAAACCTGCCCGTGGGAAGCAACGCTCAGAAAAGAAGCTGCAGAAGTCTGCCTGTCTGAGGAGTGGCTGCCCGATAGAGAGAGAGGCCCCTAAGAGGAAGGAGAACAGTTTTGCCAGTGACCTTGCCTTCCCTAGAACATCACCAAGAAGCCAACCAAGCCCATACAAAGCTCTCTGCAGCCTCATCTTGAGGTGTTTCCAGTAAGAGTAAAGTGGCCTTGGGTGGCAGTTAATTTCCTTTATCTACTGAGTAAAGTGTGTGACCCTCATCATGGATCAGAACTTCAGCCTTACCACAACCTCTGATGGATAGATGAGCACCTCTGTCCCCACAAATATAACAAATTGCCCCTCAATTTTCAATAATATCTTGAAATTCTAGAATAAAAAATATATGCATCGAGGTTCACACTGTTTAAAACATAGTAGAAGCTTTTGGCTTTGGCGTGGCGAAGGGTAAAGTGCAATTTTCTTTTGTCATCCTGGATCCATGGACTTTCCCACCTTTATTTAGATATCAGGTTCAGCTGACACCAGCTGCCTCCACTGTGCCACCTAACTTTGACCCGAATGAGATCAAAGTTATGTACCTGAGAAGCACTGGGTGGCAAGGTCATCTGGCCAGTAAGTTTGGCCCCCTGGGTCTACCTCCAAAAAAGGTTGGTGATAACATTTCCAAGTCCATTGGTGTCTGGAAGGGGCTGAGGATTACAGTGAAACTGACTATCGAGAACAGATTGAAGAGGCATCTTCTGCCGCTGCCCTGGAAGGGCCTCAAGGAAGCACTAAGAGACAGAAAGAAAACAGAGAAACAGTGAACACAACAGAAATATCCCATTAGAGGAGATTGTCAACAGTGCTAAACAGATGCGCCACCGATCTTTAGCCAGAGAACTCTCTGGAACCATTAAAGAGATCCTGGGGACGGCCCAGTGGGTGGGCTGCAATGCTGATAGCCGTCACCCTCATGGCATCATAGATGACATCAACAGTGGTGCAGTGGAATGCCCAGTTAGTTTAAAAGTACAAGGGAAAATATCTCAATAGAGGATCATAGGACACCCACCTCTTCCCTCAAAATAGTGGAAAATGAGATATTACTGATTCTAAAATCTGTAATAACCATAATTTATTATTTGGAAGTGTGTCTGATATGAATTGTGAAATGCTGGGAATATAAAATATGCACTGTATTTGAACTTAGTACAAAAAAGGTAAATTTCATTATAATAATTTTTATATTGTTGATGTGTTGAAATGATAATATTTTGGATATATTACATAAAATAAAATATACTTTTAAAATTATGGTAATAATCACAGTTTATTTATTCTTAAATAAATAAACAGAATAATCACAGTTTTATTTAATTCTTCAGTTTGGTTAGTTAAGATTGTGTTTTCTTTTATCAAAATAAAACTGAGAGACAATGAAATTCCATTCACACCATATCTTCTGCTCTACCTCTGGTCTACCTCCCCCATCTCTATCATTTTTACCTGCTTGTCTGATTTTGCAAGATGTGAGTAGAGAGGGCTTTGGAGTCCCAGAATTTGCCAAATTATGAATCCATACGTTTGTCTTGTCTTCTGTTCTTCTCAAAGAACTTCTGAGCTGTAGGGGTTGCTGACCCACCAGCTCTGATGTGCATTTTGCAGAAGTGATTGGACCACTAAGGTATCCAGGGATTAAAGGATTAGACTGTGGCTTTGATGGGTTATTGGGTAAACACAAGGCTCACCCAAGCAGCCAAGCCAGGAGAGCTTACAAAATTTATCTCCTGCTATGCCCAGCACAAGGTGCACAGCCTGGAGATGTATCAAAGAAAGCAGAGTGTAGGGTTTAACTGGAGGTTTTTAAAGAAAGCAGAATAGTGGGAACAAGAACAAGAGAAGCAACATTGTAACTCCACAGCTCTGAGAAATGCCCTTTCTTAGGCTTTTTATGGGTCTTTAAGTATAGTATGTATGGATCAACCCAGTGGTGTGAGAAGATTCAAAGAAAGAAGGTCTCCACAACACCCCCATAAATTCCAGTGTTTAAACTCAAACATATGTGTGCTGTCGGAGGAATGAATCTGACAAGCTTAAAATAAAATCACCTGAATGTGTCTTTTCTGAATCTATTAACCTGTTTCACAGTTGCCCTGTAAATTATACCTCATGATTTTGTAGGGCTGTTTGCAAACTTGGATCAACGACGTCCTAGAACTGATTAATTGAAACATATTTTGAGCAATGTTTAATCCAGTTCTGTCCAACAGAAACAAACTGTGAGCCACAAATGTTTGCAACTGATGTCATTTCTAATTTTCTAGTAGCTACTTTAAAAGTAGTGGAAAGAAACAGGTGAAATTAATTTTTAAAGTATATTTTATTTTATGTAATATATCCAAAATATTATCATTTCAACATGTCAATAATATAAAAATTACTATAATGAAATTTAGTGCTTTTTTGTACTAAGTTCAAATACAGTGCATATTTTACATTCCCAGCATTTCACAATTCAGACCAGCCACACTTCCAAAGTTCAATAGCCACATGGGGCCAGTGGCTATCATGTTGGAGAGGACAGTTCGAATCTGTTATCAATATTATTGAACTTAAAAACTAAAGAAAAAAATTGCCAATTGAATATAGTGAAACACTGGTACTGAGTAATTGTTTAAGGATGTGTCATCAGGATCTCCACAAGTTCCAAACCTGTTTATTAAGATTTAGGGTCTTCATTAATAGAGCTGATGAAAGACTTAAAAGGCCTTTTTCTCATCCTAAGAAAAAACACACTTTTTTTTTTTTTTTTTTTTTCAGCAGACAGAACAAAGGGAATCAGCTACCATTTGTTAAGATAACTCAATGCAGATTATCCATGGAGTTCTCAATTTTGAGACCAGGATGTGCCTGGAAGTCCAAGCTATGTGCAAAACCTATCAGTGTCAAACACTCATGTCAAAGTATGTCCCTTATGTCAGACCGATCTGTATCTAAACATTTACCTAATGTGTACAGCATGTAAAGAATGAGTTTCTTAGCCATTACCAGTAAAGGTCACTATTCACTAATTCAGAACCAGAAAATGACTCCCCAAGTACCCCTTTGGGAAGAGGCAGAAGATAAAAACAAAAAAAATCCCTGGAGCCCAGTAATCACAGCCAGATTCAGAAAGGACCCAAACACATTGTTCTTTTCCCGTCTAGCGCATTGTGGCTGTGTAGACAGGGACAGCCCTGTATTCCAATGGGAGGGACACAGATGGGCCAGAGGAGATTGTACAGGGCTGTGTAAATGCAGTACCAAGCGTGACTAGACAACACCAACAGGGAGGTCAGAACACTGGTAATTCAACACTTAGGCAATTGTAACAGCCCATTTGTGCTAACGTAATCAATGAATGGCTAATCTGGTGCTGAAGAAAATGTCATTTAATTGCATGGAAAAAAATGATTCAATTAAAAAAGTGATTGATTGGGAAGCCAAAGAAATATAGCTTAGCCGCATATTAAATATTTGCAGGTAAATGAAATACATTAATTGGCAACTCACTCCCCCGGCGCCCCAGTATTCTCAGACTCCTACAGCGAATGGCTTTGTCAGTGTGATCTCACGTGTTAGCATTCCTGGTCTCCTGGAAAACTTCCCTTTGTAGCCAACCTTCATTTGATTTTCCTTAATCCTAATACAAGTCCCTGTACAAGGCAAGTCCCGTGGTGCCCCACCGCCTGTGGAAGATAAAAAATGTATTATTCTTTGTCTTCTTATCATTGCTTCTGATAAAAATATTGAATCTTGAAAGAAAAAAATGCAATTGTACAGACACTAGGAAGTGAAAAACTTGAAGCATTAAATCTCAACTGGTTTAAAATTGGATGGATGTTGAGCGAAAATATGAACTTAATCGGGGGTAAAGAGGAAAAAATAAGCATCATGTGAGACCATCACACCAAATATAAAGGGGGGAGTTTAGGAAAAGAGGCACTGAGAAGGTAGCCGAGATCAATTTCTCTTAACCTGCTGCAATGTAAATGTAATATTCATGAAGGGGTAGCATGAAGCAGACTCTGACGAATGTATAACGAATTATAATTTAAGTTGCAGTTAAGGTGGAGAAAACTGTAGTATAATAATATCAATTTACACCTGAATAAAGTTTAAACCAGGGATGTTCCAGCCGTGGCCCTCAGACCACATATCTCCCACAATGGCTATGCATGTGGCCCAGCCCAGAACATAAACTTTTAACATTATGAGGTGGGTTTTTTTGTGTGTGTGACTTTGCGGGGGAGGAACTTGATTGTGAAGCTCTGGAGCATGAACTTTGCAGATGATAATGTTATGTCACAATGTCACATAAAGTAAACATAGGGACACTCTCACACTGTGTACCCACATGGCTTCTGTTTTATTCAGTGTGGGGCTTCCAAGCACAGTCAAATCGACACCATCAGACGTTAACATGCATTCCTAGTGACGTGGCGAGGCAGCAATTATCAATAATATTTAACAGACCATTGCAGCATTAGTCATTTAATGTTATGTAGAAGTCAGGTGAATGTTCTTATTTCATTTTAAGGTACCGCCACACTTCTGGGGTGCCTCATACGTTGCCCATTCACAACACTTTATAATCAGCCTCCGCTTGCCCTGCACCAGCAGATGAGATGTGAAAAGGACAAACACAGCTTTCTATTTTCCTGTCCATTAATTTTCATAATACAAGTAAATATAGTTCCTTATCTATTATTATTATTTAATCCCAGCATAGCTTCTACATTTCAAAAGAATACAGAAGCCCCAAAATAAAAATTATAGATGCAGGATGCTTGTTCAATGAAAAGTAGACAGATGACTACTTTTTTGTCAAGGCAAATAATAAAACATGCTGCTTAATTTGCAAGGAACTTCTACAAGTTTTCAAAGACCATAATTTGCAGAAGCATTGTATGCAAAAATATGCTGCCAGACACAAAGTATATGAAGAATTATGTTGGAAGGACAAAATAGCAGGACTGAGAAAAAGTCTGCCTTCTCAACAAAAAAAAAATTTTAAGTTATAACTCAAGCATATTCCATTGTAAAGGCTACTTATGTGGTAGCCTGTTTAGTAGCAACAAGATCAAAACCATTTACTGATGCTGAGTTTATTAAGCAATGTATAGAAAACATGGAAGATATAATTGGCCCTGAAGGAATGGAGAATATTTCTAAAATCAGTTTGTGTCACCACACTATAACCAGATGAACTGAATAAATTGGAAAAATCTATCAAAAGAAGTTTGGGGAATAAAGCTGTTAATTTTAATTTTTATGCTTTGGCAATTGATGAAAGCACTGATGCTACAAGTACAGCTCACCATGCCATTTTTATTAGAGAAATTGATGACAAATAAAATGTCACTGAAGAAATGGCTTCCTTTGTGCCATTAAAAGACACAACTACATCAAGAGATTTATATGAAGCAGTAAAAAATATGTTAAAGCACTTCTCCTTCTCTGTTGTCAACATATGTGGTATAGTTAGTGATGGTTCCCTGGCAATAGAAGATAGAGAGGAGGAAGGATTAAAGATGGTGGCCAAGTAACAGCTTCCCTGCAACTGGGCACAGAGAGTCTGGGGAGACAGGACTCCAGGCATCTCTGGCCGGTGGGATCTGCCTATAATCATCCCTATGAGGATACAGGGAGCCAGCAAGGGACTTCTGCACCCCAAGAGGAGGACAAAAACAGTGGAGAACTGGCAAGTGATTGCATGTGTTCGATCGACCTAATCACCCTGGTAACCATGAATACAAGCAGCAGTGAGACTGCAAATCGGAATGGCCTTACCTGTGAATTGTTTTAATGTTCTTGGACTTGGCACTCAGTTGAAATGCCTTGGAGAGAGCTTGAGCCGGAGTGTGGAGAACTTTGGGCATTGTCTAGAGCCCCAGACTGAGCCACTGAGCTGGGCACAGGAAGCCATTGGGAAAGTACTGCTCCGGCAAGCTCCGCCCTCAGGGTCCCAGAGCAAGGATCAGGCGGGACAAAGTAACCTAGTGACTGAGCAGCCTAAAGGCGGGGAGTGAGCTGCCATACAGCCTTAATCCTTAGGGGCAGTTTTGGTGGTTTTTGGTACACTGGAGCCTTGGGATGTTGCCCTGGGTAGAGTGCCGTGACGTCACAGCTCATAGCAACCTCAAACTCCTGGGATTGGAGCCACCCAGACCTCCATAAGAGCTGTGCAGCGACCCCCAAACAGTGACCCGCACCCACCGGGCCTCCTCATTCCCTGACTAGAAACTGTGGGAGCCACGCAACCCTGTGTCCTCCCTCCTGTGTCCTCCCAGCCTCCACACTAGCCCGTTCATCTGGACAGATACTCTGGTAGCTGCACGCCCTCTGGAGCCCTCCCTGCCTCTACGCAGAGCCCTTCTCCTGGCCAGAGAATGCTGGAACCTTGGGTTTTCTGTGCCAAAGTCATTGGGCGCCAGGCACTCCCAGAACCGTGCGCACCACCCCCAGCTCTGTTGCTGGATCCAGGTGTGTCACACACCGGAGCTATTTCCACAACCAGAACTCCCTAGCTAGAGCAGCCCCAGAGGAACTATACAGGGTCACTCCCTACAAAGATCCAGCAACAATAGAGTGATCCTGCTGGGGTCTAATCTTGGAGAGACACCTCCCCAACTCTGAGGACGGCCAGAGCCAATGGTGAAAAACAATCATGAGGCTAAATCAACAGAAAAACTCTGGCAATATGAATAATCAGAGTGGATCAACTCCCCCAAGGATCAATGGGGCAGACACAGCACAAGACCCCATGCAGAAACAAATAGCTGAGATGTCAGAAATTGAATTCAGAATCTGGATAGCAAACAAGATTGAATTAGAATTCCAAAAGTTATCTCAAGAATTCAATGGATTCAAAGACCAAATGACCAAAGATTTAGACACATTGAGACAAGAAGTTGCATCCCTCAAAGATCTTAGAAACACAGTAGAA
>CAUYPK010038171.1:0-29900 GCA_963574355.1 Loris lydekkerianus
CCACCAGCGGTGTAAAAGTGTTCCCTTTTCTCCACATCCACGCCAACATCTCTGGTCTAGGGATTTTGTGGTATAGGCTAATATTACTGGAGTTAGATGATATCTCAAAGTAGTTTTTATTTGCATTTCTCTGATGATTAAAGATGATGAGCATTTTTTCATATGTCTGAAGGCCGCACACCTGTCTTCTTCAGAGAAGTTTCTCTTCATATCCCTTGTCCAGCCTGTGATGGGATCCCTTTTTCTTTTCTTGCTAATGCGTTTGAGTTCTCTGTGGATTCTGGTTATTAAACCTTTGTCAGAGATATAACCTGCAAATATCTTCTCCCATTCTGAGGGCTGTCTGCTTGCTTTACTTACTGTGTTCTTGGCTGTGCAGTAACTTTTTAGTTTGATCAAGTCCCAGGAATGTATTTTTGAAGCTGCTTCAATTGCCTGGGGGGTCCTCCTCATACTCGCCTAGACCGATTTCTTCAAGGGTTTTTCCTGCACTCTCCTCTAGTATTTTTATAGTTTCAGGTCTTAAGTTTAAATCTTTAATCCAGTGAGAGTCTATCTTGGTTAATGGTGAGAGGTGTGGGTCCAGTTTCAGTCTTCTGCAGGTTGCCAACCAGTTCACTCAGCACCATTTGTTAAATAGGGAATCTTTTCCCCACTGAATGTTTTTAATTGGCTTGTCAAAGATCAAATAACGGTAAGTAGCTGGGTTCATCCCTTGGTTCTCTATTCTGTTCCAGACATCTGGGAAGAATCAACATTGTGAAAATGTCCATACTACCCAAAGCAATATATAATTTCAATGCAATCCCTATTAAAACTCCATTGTCATACTTTAAAGAACTTGAAAAAACAATACTTAGTTTTATATGGAATCAGAAAAAACCCCGAATAGCCAAGACACTACTCAAAAATAAAAATAAAGCAGGAGGAATCAAGATACCAGACCTCAGACTATATTGCAAATCGATAGTGATCAAAATAGCATGGTATTGGCACAAAAACAGAGAAGTAGATGTCTGGAACAGAATAGAGAACCAAGGGATGAACCCAGCTACTTTCGAGTGTTAAAAGGGTTATAATCAGAGTAATCCTAAGATTCCACAGTGACAGCAGCTTAAGTAAAAACTAAAAATGATATCAGAAAAAGTAACAAATATTTCAATCTTATTTCAAGATCAATGTGAGATTCCAGAGACACAATCTTTCTCGTAAGGAAGCTGCATGAATCGGGAGGAAGGAAAATGCCCCATAGAGAAAGAGAAACATTGAGTCAGCTGTAGAATCCAGTACAGTAGTCCTCTCTTATGCAGCTTTGCATTCTGAGGTTTTCCTTTCCATGGTTTCAGTTATATATGGCCTGAAAATATTAAATGAAAAATTAAAACAAAAAACAAGGTGTAAATTTCAAATTGTGCATAATTGTTCTGTCTGTTGTGGTGAAATCTCACGTGGTCCCACTCTGACTCACCCAGGTAGGAATTGTCCCTTTGTCCAGAGTGTCAGCACTATCTTCTCTGCCTACTGTCAGTCACTGCAGAGTCTTGGTTATCAGAGCTACTGTCAAGGTGGTGCAGTGTTGATGTTCAAGTCACCTTATTTCACTTCATAATGTAAAATGCAAAGTAGTAATGCTGGCATTCTGTTACAATTACTGTATTTTATTGTTGGTTATTGTTGTTAATCTCTTGCTGTGCCCAATATAACAAATGAAACTTTATCATAAATGTGTATGTATAAAAATAAAACTGTATATCAGGTTCAGCACTACCTAGAGTTTCCATCCAAGGGAGTCTTGGAAGGTATCCCTTATAGATAAGGGGGGACTAATGTATTGAAATTTTTTAAATCTGCTTCTTTCTCCTTTAACTTATAAAAATGAGTAAACCTTTTTTCTATCCATCTCAGAGACAACCATCATTCTCATTTCTAAAGTGACCTAGATCAGGTTAAATAACAGGCTACTGTTTCTTTCCCAAATGCTGGTGATGTTTTGAGTTGGTCCTTGGCCACTTCCTGAAGGATGGTGGAACCTACTGTTGTCTTCATTGCTCACCCTGACCAACTACTTTTTACTAGCATTTAATTCCTTTGGAAACATTAAAAAATTTTAATCTCTATTGCAAAGTTTTATATCAATCTTTTTAATCTTAAAAGAAATTATTGAAAGTCTGATCGCCTCTTTTTCAAGAGATAAAGTATCAGTCTCTTTCTGAGGTTACAAAGTAAATAAATCAGTCATCACCCTGGCCCAACACAAAAAGTAGCTCTTAGGCAAAGTGTCATGTTGGAAAAACACAAATGAACTACTGAGAGAACTTGAGGAACTCTTACTGCTGCTTGGGGAATTCAGCAGGAAGGTGTCATTATAAGCCAATGTATCGTGTATCATTTCATAATGAAACTTTTTGTAAAGACACATTAACATCTGGATAGCTCTAGAATTCTTACAGTACATAAAATAGAATAGTTAAATAAACAATAAGATGACATCCTGTGGGGGAACTTATTTCAAGGTAAACTACAGAATTACACAGACTATTTTTATTCTGACATACATTACTAAATTAAGTCAATTTCACTTCAGAGAAAAGGGACTCTGAAAAGTCCCTTTTAGCATTCACTATGCTCACCAGTAAAATAGAACATCTGCTTCATTTCTTCATTGTCCTGTAAAATCAGCTTACTTTGCTGCTTCCTTTTGCTTCAAAGACAATTACCATGTGAACAAATATACAAAGATACATAATACGACCTTCATACTGAACAATCCACTATGAGTATGTTAATTTATTGTCTACAAAATGCCATAGTATACTACAAAGTTGCTAAAGATAATAGCAACAAATGAACAAAGATAAGTATAACAAAGGGGAATGGTAAGCAGGTGGGGGAGCAGAGAGAAACAGAGATTAAGTAAGGATTCTGACTTTGGTTAATCCATGGATCTTTAAAGATGGTGAAGGTAGTTCCTCAGCAGAAGGTATCATTCAGCAGGGGATGCTTTTATGCCCACATTTATTCAAAGGAGAGAAATGTTTTTCAAGCAATTTAACTTAAAAGTCAAAAGCCAAAATTAGTATGATTCACTTCTCATTCAAATGAAATTTCAATTTTCTAATTCTGTTATCTTCTGCAAAATAAAATCCACTCAATATTTTATCTTATAATACAGATGCGTTATCTATTGGCAGATGAATATCTATACAACTGAAGTGGCTTATTTGCATATGAAAAAGTTGAGAAGGATATAAACTGTAAGTGTGAGGACAGCGTTAAAGATGTTAAGACTGACATTATGAAAATTTAAACAATAAAATACAATATTTAAATCTAAAAGGTTACAGTAATAATGCACAAGAAAATATTGTAATCAGGCAAACCTCTGAAAGGTATGTTTCTATGTTCATTAGACTTGGCAATGAAAAGACTTTATGTTAACTTATTTCAAAGACACTTTCAATTTTACACACTTAATGTTAATAACAGTCATAAAAAGGAAGAAGAGCCAATAAATTAAAGCATAATGAGACAAATGCACGCCAATGTGCAGAGTGTATACTTGAGTTAGGCCACACGATGGTCTCCTAAGGGCTTCCAAATACATTATTTTCCTTGCTTGCTTCAGCTCAGATCTTTGTTATTAGTTGACTATAATTTTTAATTGCTATTAAATTTAAATTACAAAATTGTTATTAGTCAAAAGCATAAAAATGTAAAGAGCAAGTCTTAGTTAACAGTTTCTCAAGCTGATGTTAAGCTTCACGAGTTTTCTATTGATACACAGCAAACACCACAAACTGAGCCATGTAAAGCAACGCTTACTTATTCACTCACACTCTGTATGCCAAACGTCTGGCTGGGCTCCACTGGAATCTCTGCTTAGAGTGTTATAGCTCAAAATCAAGGTGTTGGCCATGCTGGGCTCTCATCTGGAAGGGCTGAGAAGGCTTATGCCAGACCCTGGGTTGAGTTAGGCTCCCTGCATTTATAGACTGAGGTCTTTGTTCCTTTGTACCCTATTGGCCAGAAGCTGCTTCCAGGAACCTGTGGCTGCTCTCCAGGTCTGCACGTGGCCCTTTCCATCTTCAAAGCCATCAGTGATGCAGCAAATCCTTCTCATGCTTTGAACATAGTTGGCTTTTTCATCTGCCACCAGTCAGAGAAAGCTTTCTGCTTTTGATGTTCTCAGTAAATTAGATTAGACCTGCAGTGATTAATTCAGTCTATTGATTAGTAATTTTAATTACATCAAAAATGCCTTTGCAGTTAAGATAATATAATCATGGGCGTAACATCCTGTCAGATTCAGTTTCTTGAACTAGAGATTAGGGCAAGAAATGTCAGGAGGGCAATCTTCAGATTTCTTCCTCTCATAGCCGAGATCTCCATTTAAAACAACTACTTTGCCAATCTCCTGATAGAAAAGGTCTTTCAGGATACTTTTCAATTCCACCTCTCTAACCCCCAATGCCTGTCATTTGCCTCTCCACTTCAAGAGGCTTTCAAGTGAATTCACTTTTCCTCATAGGCTCCATTGCCGTATTTCAGTATTGATTTAAATGTACATTATAGTGTGTTTCCTGAGTCTCAGCAATCCTTACATCACCAATTTCCAGACATTTTATATTCATCCATTAAGATTTAATTCTTATCTTACTCACTGCAGTGTCCTCGTTGCCAATGACTGCATTTGTCATATATTAGGTACTCAATAAACAGTTGCTGAACCAATGAGTGAACATGTTCATACGGCTCATTGTCCATCATTGATTCCTGTTCCTTCTGGACCTCTAACTGTGTCTCAACAGGGCTCATTACATACTGAATATGCTGGCTTTCAGATCACGTGTTTGAGCTACTGGAAGTCGTCCCTTTCAGAACTCAGATGTTCTTAAGTGCCTTCATTATTTAATTCAGCTGTCCATCTGTCTCCTCCCAGCACTGCTTTTTCTGCATTTCCATGCACATGTTCTGTGGCTCAACTTGTTTTTCTCTTTGGGATGGCTAGACACTCTTGGGTGGGCTGTTACCTTTTCTTATAGCTTATTTGAGACTTAGATTTTATTGTTGAGATAATAGAAAGGACAGTGAGTAGCTAAGGTTTTCAGCATATGGGGCCTGTGGTAAAAATGCAAGGTACCAGGCCCTACAAAATTTTCCTGAACCCTCTTACCCTAAATGGCAGAGCAGAAGCAAATTAGCCTCTGTATTGTCTCATGGTCTCTGGATACTTACGGAGGTGAGACCTGATATTTCCCCAAGATTTTCCCAGGATTAACTGCCCTTGCTTTTCACTCTATAACCCAGAGAAACCCTGTGTAAGTTCTCACCAAAAGAATCTCACAGTGCCTAAGTCCTCACCTGTAGTCCAGTACCTCACAGAGTCAAGTCTCGTAAAATTGGGGGGAGCTGTGGTTTGATCACATTCCTAAAACCACCCAAACTTAGATAACCACAGAACACCCTCATTGAATGACACCCATTGCCATCCTAATAACAATGTTCAGATTTAAGGTTTCCCAAAGCAAATACTTTGGGAAATGCAGATAACCATCCCCTTGGGGAGCACCATTAATGAACATTGATTTGTCTGGTAAAAAATTCTCACAGTGCAGGCTTTGGTCATGATCAATATGTCAAAAACAGCGCTTCTGATACAGAAGAAAAAAAAATCACTGAAAAGGAAATAAAAGTAAAAATAAACGCTTCTAAGTTCACATGATGTTATCTGCATATTTTGAAAACAATTTCACTACTTAGTGGGAAGTCAAATGAAGCCATACACAAATTTAATACTCAAAAGAGGAATAAACTAGCATCAGGGTATTCTCTGCTTGCCAAACTGAAAGAATGTTACTAAAGATCCCTTACATAAATAACCTTTGAGTGAACCAACGGGTCTTAAAAGTTGCATTACCCAAAGCAAATTCCCATGGCAAATAAAGTTTTTAGATGAATACATCAGTTTTTTCCCTCTTTAGCCTAAAGAGAAATTACCATCGACCATCAACAAGGCAGCAAGTTAACATTTTTGGGTTGTCTCTCATAGACCATTTAAAATCTGTGACACTTCTATATGGATAAGACTTGCAAGTGCTTAAGAGGAGGAGATTATACAAGGGGACAGGAATCTTGGGGCCGTCTTCAAATTCTGTGTATCACAGATGCCAAGAAATAAGAATAATAAAAATTCAAAGGAATCTTTGTAAAAAAAATAAATAAATAAAATCTGTGACACAAAGTAAACATTTCTCCAGTTCTAGAAGGGAGACTGGGATCAGATCTCTGTCACCTGAAACAATCTCTGTTCAAAACATGCAGACTGCATGCTCGCTGATCTTCTTATAATTCTGGTATGGGAGCTTTCAGGTTGGCTGAGTATGTGGGTATTCTAAAAGTTATTACAAAAATGGGACATTTTAAAATAATGTTTTATTTGAAAATGTAAAACGATTTTGCACTATTTTATATATCAGTTACAAATAGGATTAGTAGTATAGAAGAAAAATATTAACTTACAGAACTTTTTCATGAATGCTTTGGTTGTGTGTTTAAAAGGAACCATCTCACTTTCCAGACCGTCTCAACTCCCTCCCCACTCCACTGTGTTGTAGGAAGAGAACATGCAAGAGGCTTACAATGTTCACAGCATTTATATGTCTGGGGTTTCATTATTTGTCAAATAATAAGATCCACTTATCTAGATTTAATAATGGCATTTATAGCAAAAAAATTAAAAGTCATACCAATTAGGTCCAACTTTCTCTTCAATTGTTAATCAAAGTGTAATGAAAACTTATGTGTATGGCATTGCCATTGTCATGGCTTAGCAACTCTTCGTTATCTCTTCTTCTGTTGAATGACTTCAGTAGTTGCTAAGGATGAATTTGATGAAAAAAAATAAAATACAAACTCCCCAAATCCAAAATACTTTCTGTAGACTTCACCAAAGTAAAAAAAATGAAAGCAACTGACAGGATGACTGCGGCCTTCAGTTTCTTCTGAATTCTCCTGGATCTGCAAAACCTCCTCCCTCCGGGACCTCCGCAGGGCATGGGGACCCAGCCAGCGTGACCCCGGACAATGTGTGCGCCTGGGACTGCTGCGTCCAGAAGAGAAACGTGTGACACACAGCTGAGGGCTCTGGAACCAGGCCAGTGAGCCGAACCCCATGTTCCTGAGACCTCTTGGAAGCCTTAATGTCTTCATCAGTGAAACGACTTCATAAGTCTTCCATCCCGGGCTTCACAATGAATTAACCCGGTGACATCTGCAAAGGGCCAGCGTGGTGTCATACGACAGTGACTGTCACAGAGTATTTGTCACATGAAAGTGTCTGTCACACTAGTGTCTATCACAGACGTGACTCTCCTAAGGCACTGTCTGTCCCATGTCGGTGTCTGTCCCATGAGTTTCTATCACATGACTGTCCCACAACATTGTCACACGAGTGTGTCACACTAGTGTCTGTCCCATGACAGTGGCTCCCAAATGGCAACTGCATACACGCAGCCCCACTCACAGGTCTCTTACTTCCCTTTCCTCTGTGCCCAGAGACACCAGGAGGAGAAAGCCTAAGACCCCGCACCACACGCGGCCCTCCCTCGGCCCTCCCTCGGCCCTCCCTCGCTCTCCGCTCCCGGGATCGCGCCTCATCCTCCCCGCCTCCTCTCCTGCCTCTGCTCCTGCTGCAGTGAACCACCCTCCCGCCGCCCAACACTCACGCTCTGCAAGCTGCGGTGCCAGTCCTTTTCTCTGCCTGGAAGGTCTCCACACGCTTTCCCCACTAAGTCCGGCACATCCTTTGCTACAAGTCAAACGTCACTTCCTCTGAGACCCGGAAGTGCGCCTCTGTAAGCCTTCCGGGTTCCTCTCCTGCCTGCGCTTGCTGCTGTCTGCGCTCAGCTTTGTTCAGCCACAGTTCACCTCAGGGTTTAAGCACGAATTGCTGTCTGTCTTTCCCAGAACGTGAGTCTTTTCAAGTCAGGATCCATCCCCTATGACCACAGGGTTCAGCTCAGTGTCTGGCACTCAGCATTCAGGAAGATATTTGTAATTAGAGGGGACATTCAACTTTCCAATTCCCATAAAATGGACCTTTCCCGTTTGTAAGGAATCTTCTATAGTCACCACAGCAATGGCTGCTGACGCCCTGCCTCAGCTCGGGTCCCCCAAAGCAGATTCTGAAACAAGGACCATGAATGCTTGAGAGAGGTGATCCTAAAACACTGAGGGGGGGTCGGGGCATGAAGCAAGTAAAGGGTGACTTGTCGTGTGCGAGACTAGGACCAATTCCTGTGGGAAACAGTGCAAAGGAGTATCCCTCACCCGAGGAGTAAGGAGCTAAAGAATTTACCCACCAGCTCCAGATGGTGATTGCTGCTCCTTACACCTGCCACGTGTCCCCCACCCCCACCCCCAACGTAGCCACCCTTGGCTGGGGAGGAAATATAGAAGAGACGCAGATTCTGCCTGTGTCCAGGCTCAGCTTCCAGGGTTGAGAGAGGGCACATGGCGCACTCAACTCGGCCCAGCCCGCCGGGCCCTGCCCTGAAAGCCACGGTGGAGCCCCCTCGGCTGCCAGGCTCTGATTTCAACTCTCCACGGAGTGGCAAACGTGGAATTAAACAGCAAACAACGCCTTCCCAGGCACAGCAACCCCACACTGACAGAGCCAAAGGGTTTTCACAAGAGCTGCTCCTTATTTATAGTTTGCTTCTAGGATTGTGAGCTAGAAAAATACATAAATGGATCATCCAAAGAAAAACGTTGCTCACAGACACAGGTTATCCTGCCAGTATCGGTTCTCTCAGAAGAAGAATCTCAACTTTGACGATCCACTCCAGTATTTAAATGTCCTTGAGCAATATAAATAACTTAATAGCAGATATTTACCGTACATCAGAGTACAAAGCTGAGCTCATTTAATCTTCCCAGACACCTCACCCCACGAGGTAAGTACTGGTACTATCCCTGTTCTTTTTTTTTTTTTTTTTGCAGTTTTTGGCCGGGGCTGGGTTTGAACCTGCCACTAGCATATGGGGCCAGCACCCTACACCTTTGAGCCACAGGCGTTGCTGCTATCTGTGTTCCTCCTGTGGGAAAACTGTAGGGCAGATGAGTTAAGGAGTTTGCCCAAAGTTATCTATGTATTGCTAGTAAGTGTTTGGAGCTTGTCCTCTAACCCAAGTATCTGTGAACCCAACATACATATTCTTAACTTGCATTCATTAAGTTCATTCTTACTCAAATATCCTCTTCTTTAAGCTAAATTATATTCATTTCTTTAGCCAATCCTCAAATATATTTCTTGTTTTCCTGTCCTTATTCATGCATGTTTCTATTTTCCAATCTCTCAATTTTTCACATTCCCCAATAAAAATATATCAAAATGCTATGTATACAAAGTGCATCTAGTTCCTGGCAAATCCATAAATCACAAAAATATGATTGAAAAATTATCCAGGCCCGAGTCTTGCCCTCTCTTCTTCAGAGATTCTGTCCTTCACCACTTGTTCCACCACTTTCTCCAGCAATTACCAGTTCCTGGGCTCAGTCCAGGCACCCAGCTACAGTGTCTGGCCTGCCAGCAGCACAGCCAGTGTCTATGCAGGAGCCAGGGGCTCAGGCTCACAGATCTCTGTGTTCCAATCCACCAGCTTCTGGAGTGGCTGGAGGTCTGGTGACTTGGCCACGGGGATAGCCAGGGGTCTGGCAGGAATAGGGGGCATCCAGACCGAGAAGGAGACCATGCAAGAACTGAACGACCGCCTGGCCTCCTACCTGGACAGAGTGTGGAACCTGGACATCAATAATCAGAGACTGGAGAGCAAAATCCAGGAACACCTGGAAAAGAAGGGGCTCCATGTCAGACCCTGGGCACATTACTTCAAGACCATCGAGGACCTGAGGGCTCAGATCTTTGCAAATTCCATGGAAAATGCTGGCTTCGTTCTGCAGATTGACAATGCCTGTCTTGCTGCTGATGGCTTTAGAGTCAAGTATGAGACAGAACTGGCCATGTGCCAGTCTGTGGAGAGCGATACCCATGGGCTCTGCAAAGTCAGTGATGACACCAATGTCACTCAGCTGTAGCTGGAGACAGAGATCAAGGCTCTCAAGAGGAGCTGCTTTTCATGAAGAAGAACCATGAGGAGGAAGTAAAAGGCCTACAAGATTAAAGTCCCAGATTGCCAGCTCTGGGTTGACTGTAGAGATAGATGCTTCCAAATTCTAGGACCTGAGCAAGATCATGACGGACATGTGGGCCCAGTATGATGAGCTGGCTCGGAAGAACCAAGAAGATCTGGACAAGTACTGGTCCCAGGATATTGAGGACAGCAACACAGTGGTCACCTCATAGTTGACTGAGGTCACAGCTGCTGAGACAATGCTCAGAGAACTGAAGTATATAGTCCAGTCCTTGGAGATAAAACTGGACTCCAGGAGAAATCAGAAGCCCAGCTTGGAGAATCGCTTGATGGAAGTGGAGGCCCATGACGCCAAGCAGATGGAGTAGCTCAATGGGGTCCTGTTGCATTTGGAGTCAGAGCTGGCACAGACCCTGGCAGAGAGGCAGCACCAGGCCCAGGAGTATGAGGCACTGCTGAACATCAAGGTCAAGCTAAAGGCTGAGATCACCACCTACCACTGCCTGCTTGAAGATGGGGAGGACTTTAACCTTGGTGATGCCTGGACAGCAGCAACTCCATGCAAACCATCCAAAAAACCACCACCCACAGGATAGTGGACAGCAAACTGGTGTCTGAGACCAACGACACCCAAGTTCTGAGACATTGAGGCAGTAAGAGCAGCGTGCCCTTATAAAGAGTTCAGAGGTCACTGGAAAAAAAAAAAAGAAGAAGAAGAAAGTTATCCATAAGCATAACCACTTATATCTTCAATTAAGCCAACCAAATAAATTATGAAATTTATTCCCTGCTTAAAAACTTATAGTACATAGGACATTAGGCAATTCTGAAATAGAGTTAAATTCATTATAATCCCAAAAATAAGTCAGTGGTGCCTTGGGTGAGTAAAGTATTCTGATTATCCTCATAATATAAGCTAAGAAAGAAAATTTAACCACTGTGTACAAGCAACATTATGTATTAAGGTTGATTTTTGTTTTTGAATGTGGGGTGAGTTCTTTCAGCATAGGACCTTTCCCTGGACTCCCTAAGCTGGCAAAGTGCCCATTAATGTCACTTTGCTTTTTTCCCATTAGATGGATCCAGAGCATATGACGTACGCAGTAGATCCCATTAGATGGATCCAGAGCACATGACGTATGCAGTAGATTCCATTAGATGGATCCAGAGCATAAGACATACACAGTGGATCCCATCAGGTGGATCCAGAGCATAAGACATGTGCAGTAGATCCCATCAGGTGGATCCAGAGCATAAGACATGCGCAGTAGATCCCATCAGGTGGATCCAGAGCATAAGGTGTATGCAGTACATCCCATTAGGTGGAGCCAGAGCACATGATGTACGCAGCAGATCCCATTAGATGGATCCAGAGTATAAGACGTACTCAGTAGATCCCATTAGGTGGATTCAGAGTTTAAGGCGTATGTAGTAGATCCCGTTAGATAGATCCAGAGCATAAGGCATATGCAGTAGATCCCATCAGGTGGATCCAGAGCATATGACGTACACAGTAGATCCCATTAGATGGATCCAGAGCATATGACGTGCACAGTAGAGCAAGTTTCAACTTGTCTTAAAGTTTAGCTTTACTGTCACTCTGTGGGTCTCAAACATTAGCAGTTTCCAAAAATCTAACTGTATACTAATAAAAATCATTATTTTTGATATGCTATTTTTTAATTCCCTGACTTATAAACAGAATATATGAGGTCTAACAAGTGAGAGTACAGTATGGTGCATACGTGTTTGACATGTAACACTCATTCTTGTGTGGTCCTGAACTAAGAGATAAGAGATGCAGCTGTTTGTCCCTTTACACCAAGTGACTCTGGGTGCCTGTGTTGGCTTTCTCAGTTCATCCCTCTAGATTCACCTTCTCTGTCCAGCTCTGTGCCCTCACGGGCCAACCTGTATGGACGCTTATCTGTGAGCTCCCTTGCCCTCTGCCTTTCAGTTATATCTGTGCAATGAGGAACATTGACTCTAAGTTTTTAATATCATATTACAGTGATTAATGTACTTATTCATGCATAGTAAGTATCTTTTGAGTACCTATTATGTGATACAGTCTGTGCCAGTAATCAGAGATACAGTGACAGCTAGATACATGTAGAGTTGAGATCTCATGGTCCTGCCATTTTCCTTTATGAATCCCATGTTGAGAGTATTTGTCTATAGGATGTATCTAATAAGTAATTTTTTACTTTTAAAAATTAATAAAAGACCATTTGCAGATGAGTAGATTTTTAAAAAGTGGTATATACATATGATGGAATATTAGTCACAAAAAGGAGTAAGTGCCAACACAAGCCATATTGCAGATGAACCCTGAAAATCGTAAGAAGCCAGACAGATGTACTCCAAATTAGGAAATCTATTAGACATTACCTGTAAGTAAGTATTATTTTATTCAATAATTTATTTAGTGAATCACTAACATGTCTGAGTACAATGTCTTTAAATAGGCTTTTTTAATTTTAGATACATAAAGGAATTCTTAAGACATACTCAATTTTGACAATAAAGGCAACAGCCATGTGGGTACAGCTGTATCACCCTGGACAACTATTCTAGTCCATTTTACCCTATAGGTAGAATGCTGCAGGTGAATGCAAAATGTTTCTTACATATTTTATCCAAAATGACTTGATAGCAAAGTTCTGATATGCCCATTGCCTTGGTTTTACAATATATGTGCCATTTTTTTTAAGTGATTATAAAATAAAGCTTACATTTCATTTAGTCCTTAAGAGAAATCGATCAGTATTAATGTCAAGTATTAGTTCATTGAAACTTTTAAATTGTTAAACATGTACAGCTTGTTTTAGGTCTTCTTATAGAAAATCAATAACATAAAAATATTATCCCTCATTTCATGAGAATGACACCATGCTGTCCCCACTGGGAAGCCATCACCATCGTTGCTGTGACTATTGGAATGAACATTTCTCACGCACATGTATGCCTGGCATAATGTTAAACAAAGATTCAGAAGGGCGGTGCCTGTGGCTCAGGGAGTAGGGCACTGGTCCCATATACTGAGGGTGGCAGGTTCGAACCCGACTCTGGTCAAAACTGCAAAAAAAAAAATAATAATAATAATTAAGTAAGTAAAAAAAAAAAAGATTCAGAAGAAAGTGTATTAGATAACCCAGATATGTCATAGGACACATGACCCTTCATCTGAAATTCATAAAGGAAAAAGTCGATTTCTCAGAATGCTTAAGGAAGTAGAATTTCTGATTAATTAAATGTTCTAGATTGTAAAAAAAATCTATTTACATTTCCACAGTGGTTGGAAACCTTAACCTTAAACGTTCCTTAGGCAGCATTTGCGTTGATTTTACTGAATTAGTAAACACAGCTGAGGAAAATGTCCTCTGAGAGCGGAGAATTTTGGCAGTTTCTAAAATTTATTCTTAATATTTTCACCATGATTAGTACTCAAATATGTTAATCAATATTCTCAATGCTGGTGACTAAAGAAAATTGCAATAGATTTTGCGCCCAGAATATTTCCTGAATAAGTTCAAATAAGTTCATTGACTTATTTACATGTTGTTTGTCTGTTTGTACTATGAAAATCTAAGTTTCTGGTTTGCTCATAATTTCCTTCTAAGAGTAGCAGCCCCAAGAAACAGTTTCTGCACAAAGTTTCCCTGGCTTGCCTCATACATGCTGAGTGAAACCTGCTGCCCTGGCCTCGGAAAGGAACGCCCAAGTTAAAGGCAAGTGGCCACATAGTTTGGACCTAAAGGAACCCATCACATCTGAGGTGACTTGTGTGAAACTCTCCAGGCCAGAAACAACATGTGGGCAGTGACTAATATAACACACAGGATTAATTTTCCTCCAGAAATATCAACTTCAGTCTTGGATATTTGGGGTCCAAAATGATTATACAGTTGAAGACTCTGGGGTCCCTTGCATCCTTCTAACAGTCTCATTACCTGAAATCACAACACACTAGCAAAAAAAGAAGTATTAAATAATATACACAAATAATATATATTTAATAATTTAAGAAGTATTAAATAATATATGGATTATGTAATCCATATACATTTCAAATTTAGTAATCTAAAATTACTCCATATATATTATTTAATACTTCTTAAATTTAATAATTTATCATAATTATATTATAAATAATTTATTATAAATAAATTATTACATTTAATAATTTAAGAAGTATCAAATAATATATATGGATTATAAAGATTGATTCTAGTCAATCAGTCTTCAATAATTAATGAATTTGACCACAATCCATATTTTATTATGTACACAAAATGGAGCAGTGGAAAGGACATGGGCTTTGGAAGCTAAATTATGTTTACATCCAGATACTCTGCAGAGAATATTAGACAAGTTATAAGAACCCCTCCTGAGCCCCAATGTCTCATTTTTGCATTGGGTGGAATAATCCTGACCTCACAGGTTCTTATAAGGAAAGGTCTAGCACAGGGGTCGGTCACACAGCTGGAACTCAAGAATATTTGTTCCAATCCTGAAGTAGGAAAGCATGTCAGGAGTTGAAAAAGTGAGGCAAGAGATCTTAAAAATGGTAAAAAAAAAAAATAATAAAAAATAAAAAAATAAAATTGAATATTAATGTTGGACTGTCTTTCTATGTTCATTTTATAAGTGATACTTGAAATCAGGTCACACTTTCTGAGTCTAACAAATGGAATTCAGAATGGGAAAATAATCTCTGTTGTTCTATCCATGTCCATAAGAATCCAAGAAAATCAGACAGGTATCAAAACATGATTAAAAAGTAAGACAGCTTAAAAACTTTTTTTCCTACTTTGTCAGACTTTTCACAGGTTTACCTTTGCTTTCAGCTGAAATGTCCTTAGTTTGAAAAAGGCCATCCCATTCCCTCCAAGTGCAAGTTCAGTTTATGCTCTTAGAATAGGATCCTTTGCCCCAGGGCCTGCTCTTTCCATTTAATACCCTCTACTACTTTTCTCTGTAACAAATATTAACTTACATGTAAGGAAAGCAAGCAGAATTTCAAAATGGGCCAGGGGCAGCATTCTTAAAAATAACTCTGAGGAACAACACTCCTATCCAATAAAAACATGAGCAGAATTCAGAATAGTTATAGTGTGGGATTTGTACATTTATCTCTCTTTGAAAAGGTAAAATAAACACAAAAAATTCCATAAAAACCAAAACCAAAAGTCACCTGCCATCAGCGCCACTCTGCCCTTTCCAATAAACACTTGCTGGCAGAGGCAGGAGGGGAGTCTCAGTTTCTTGCCTCTGGAAGTGACAAGCACATTCTTTCCTCATTCACTAGGCTGCTTTCCTCCCTCCTAAACTCCAGCTGTTCTCAAACCCAGACATTGTTCCCTTCACTAGCTGGCCTGTGGCAATCACTCTCAGCCAAGACTGCCTCTCTCTGAAACCTCTATGGGACACCAACAGCCAGGACTTGGAAGCTGTGCCTACTTAAAGCAAGTTGAGTTTTTGGCAGAGAAAGAGAGAGGGAGAGAAAGGGGGAGAGAGATGAATGGGACGCATTAATACTTTGTGTTGGCACCAAAACTCAAACCATTGTGTCTGGATGATGCCTGATGCGGTGGTCCTGCCAAGGGGTGGCTGATAATTCTCGTAGCAGTTTGCAGACTTTGAGACTGTGGGATCTTGTTTGCACTGTGGTTTATACAGCTTGGGACCCCTGAAATCTACTGTGCAAAATGTAAAATACTCTCAAGATAAATATGTCTATTATGACTATAATTTCTTTCTCTTATCTTACAAATGTGAATACCCATAGGACCATGAGCTACTTAGGGGGGATTCTTAAGCCCATTCATTTATATAAATAAACATCACAAAGATGATGTGAATTAACCTCCTCGGAGATTATAAGAAGTGTATTATTTATGTTTCTAAAAATTAATTGTTCCTCCCTTGGCTGTAAGTGTGACAGAGGTGGCAGAAAAGGCTCATTTGTTCACTTCCAAATCCAAGGAAATCAACGTTCAGAAGAAAAGGCAAGTATCTGCAAATTTTTAGAAATTCTGGTTTCAAATGTTAAAAAAAAAAAATGTTTCATGTGTCAAAAAAATGTTACAGCTATTCTTTGTACAAGCTATCCTGACTTGGCAAATAGCCAGGAATGATTTATTTTAACTCCACACAAAGCTGTTGACCACTGTCTACAGAGCTTCTATGAAGTACAGCTCATTCACTTGGCATTACATTAAGGAGAGATGTTAGCCAAAAGCTAACCAGTTGAATTAGTTAGAATATGGATTTGGTGATGTGTGAAAGGGACCGAAAAATAGAGGTTTAAACAAGAATGTAGTTTTTCCTCATTCTCCTAACAGTATGGTGCTCACAGCCCAGAGCCAAGAATTCTAGCTCCTGGTGATCCACCATCCCCAAACCATTCCTGTCATCGTATGGTTTAAGATCATTTTCATTCCAGCTAATGAGGGAGAGTTCACCACTTCCCCGAACGAGTACAACTAAGAATTTGCACACATCATTTTCACCTAGATTGCACTAACCACAACAGGGTCACAGGGCCAGAGTCTGAAAAAGTATTGTCATTTTTTAAGCATGCATGTGCCAGCCAAATATCAGGAATTCTATTAATTTAGTACAAGAATTTATAAACTACCCACGGACCAAATCTGTCTCACTGCCTGGTTTTAAGTGATTTGTAAGCTAAGAATGGTTTTTACATTTTTAAGTGGTTGAAAAAAATCAAAAGAATAATATTTTGTGATGTGAAAATTATTTAAAATTCAAATTTCAGTGTCCAGAAATAGAGTATGCTCCCTTCAATTATCACCTCACTTTCCACCATTTTAGTTTCCCCATATTCAACTATGGTGGGAAAATAGTAAATGGAAAATTCTACACATAACCTCTGAGTTATAAATTGCAAGTTATTCTGAGTAGCGTGATCAGATCTGTTGCCACCCCTTCCTCTGACTAGCTCATCTGCACTCTAGAAGCCACCCACTCCACAGTCCAGTGAGGCCCTCTCAGGCCCTGAATCCCTGTGGTGGTACCACAGTACCGTGCTCAAGTAACCCTCACTTTCCTTAGTAATGGTGCAAAGTGCCAGAGCAGTGATGCTGGCAGTTCACTTATGTCAGAGAGGAGCATGAAGTACTTCCTTTTAGTGAAAAGGTGAAAGCTTTCCACGTAATAAGAAAGAAAAAAAAAAAAATATGCAGAGGTTGCTAAGAAGCAACCTTCCATGTATGGTAAGAAGGAATCTTCTATACATAAAATTGTGAAAAATGTACTGTTACAATTGTTCTGTTCTATTTTTAGTTATTACTAACAATCTCTTACTGTGCCTGATTTATAAGTTAAACTTTATCATAGATAAGTGTGTATAAGAAAAAACAGTATGTAGTGTTCAGTACTATCTATGGTTTGGGGCATCCACGGAGGATCTGGGACACACCCTCTCGGATAAGAGGGGCTACTCTGAACTTTCATTAGAACACAGCTGTGCTTGTTCACTCCCATAACGTCTCTGTGAGCTTTCATTCTACAATGGCAGAGTTGAAGAGCTGTGACAGAGTTAATGTCTCGCCCTTGAAGGATTTTCTGATCTCGTTTTATAAGAAACAAAAACCATGTTTTGGTGGTCAACTAGCTGACTTGGCCTTACTGAAGCAGTAGAGATGGAGAGGAAGGTGGGTTTTAAGAGGCTAAAAGTGAGTCCTATTTCCTTACAAGTTTTTAATATAGTTGTGTTACTTGTCCACTTTTGCATTACAAATTACCCCAAAGCTCAATGGCTTAAAACAATACACAGGTATTATTCCATTTCTATGGGACAGTTTCTGTGGCTTCTCTGGGGATTCCTGGCTTAGACTTTCTCATAAGATTGCGCTGAGGATGTGGGCAGGGCTGACATCTCCTCTAAAGGTTTGAGTGGGATTGGAGAAGCCACTTCCAGGGGGCTCACTCATCTGGATGTTTGCAGGTGCTTGGCACATAAGCTTCTCCTAGTATGACCACTAACTCCTTCCACAATGATGTGTGTGAGAGAGAGTGAAAGGAGGAGGGAGGAAGCAGAGACAGGAGGGAGGGAGAAGAGTAGGCATAGGCAGTAAGTCACCATGCCTTTTACACCGTCTTCAAATTCCCACACTGTCACTTCCATCCCATTACTTTATTAGAAGAGGTAATTAAGTCTACTCCAGCCCCAGCCCATACTCAAGAGAAGGGAAATTAGTTTCCACCTTTGATGAGAAGATTAGCAAAAAATCTGTGGTCATTAAAACCACCACAATAGAATTTGAAAGAAAAAATAAAAGCAAATAATCTGTTTGCAGATAACTCTAGGGCACGGGTCCTCAAACTTTTTAAACAGGGGGCCAGTTCACTGTCCCTCAGACCGTTGGAGGGCCGGACTATAGTTAAAAAAAAAAAAAAAAAAAAAAACTATGAACAAATTCCTATGCACACTGCACATATCTTATTTTGAAGTAAAAAAACAAAATGGGAACAAATACAGTCACACCGCCTCATGTGGCCTGTGCCGCCCGCCTCATGTGACCCGCGGGCCAGAGCTTGAGGACCCCTGCTCTAGGGAGATGAAGCTGGTCATTCTGAAATAATTATGTGTTATTTGACCAGGAAAAGGTTTTATAGGCCTACATCAGAGATAGCAGCTCCAATTAACTGGTTGTAGTTGCCTGGAGCACTATGTTGAGAGATTCTGATTGATAGCTATCGAGTCCACACATTTCCTTGAAGTAAAAAAAGCTTGAAAGTCCAAACAATGAGAATTTGGAGAAGCAGCAATTTGTGAGGCCTGTTCAAGTCTCCAGAAAGCCCATAAAACCAGGGCTCCTGGGCAGCTTTCCCAGGATGCTTCTCTGGAGTGCAGGCTTCCCAGGAGATTCTCATCCCCCACTTTCTTCCAAAAGCCTTCTTTCTTTCAATGGTATTTATTGAGCACTTGTGGGTTAGACATCGTTACTCTGCCTGCCAGAAGTGAAATGAGGAACAAGATAAACGTCTTCATCGCCGGGTGCGATGGCTCACACCTGTAATCCCAGCACTGTGGGAGGCTGAGGAGGGAGAATTGCTTGAGCTCAGGAGTTCAAGACTCACCTGAGCGACAGCAAGACCCCGACTCATGAAAAAAATGGAAAAACCCAGCCCGGCGCAGCGGTGAGCACCTGTAATCCCAGCGGCTTCTGGAGGCTGAGGCAGTGGGGTGCCCACAGCCCGAGTCTGAGGTTGCAGTGAGCTACCACGCCACTGCACTCTGCTCAGGGCATAGGATGGGACCCTCTCTCAACAACAACAAAAAAAATAAATAAAAAGTAAAGAAATAAAAAATAAGCAACGAAATAAAATAAAAAAGCAAAAGAATAAAATGAAATGAAATAAAATAAAATAAAATAACCAAAAAAAAAAAAGTCTTCATCACATGCTAAGGCAGGAATTTCGGTCTTCTGCAAAACGTCAATAAAATAGGAATTTCTGCCTTCTACAAAAAGCCTTAAATTTCCCCTTTCCAGAAATCATATGTTTTATTTCTGATGACTATATAATTGCACTAGATGATCTAGATTAATATTAAATAATAGTGGTGACATTTCTTTCTGGTGCTGTATCTCAGGGTTTCCAGAGTATGCACCAGGTGACAGTGTGCCTGCAGGGTGTTACGAGCTGGAACTGGGGTGGCAGGGTTTGCTGATCACAGAGACGGGGAAATGCTAAGTCAAACACAGTGAAATGGATTTCTCTAGTGTAGACAACTTTCATGTGCCCATGAGTCACCAGGAAAAAGATGGTATAACATGCAGGATTCCACAAGGTTATTGGGGCTTTAACACATTCTATGTTTTGTTTTGCTTTGCTTTGTTTTTAAAAAATGATTGCGTTGGTGGTCTGACAAATACTGCTGGAAGGAATCTAAAGTCTTTAGGTTTCCTTACCTTCCTCTCAGCCACACTGGTCTCTTTTGGTCTCCAAGATCTTAGAGTTCAAGGTAGCACATAAATGTCCATTGTTACAACAATATACAAATCCTAGTTGGAAAGGAAACAAGTAGTGGTAATCACTCTCGTGGAGTAATCCCTTAATGTCTGAGTATTTTCAACCCATACAAGTGTGTACAAACACATAATTTATTAAATTATTATATAATTATAGATCCATGGAATGTTTGCATATACGTGCATTTATAGACACGTGCATATTGTGTATAATGCGTTGGAGTCAAAACAACTTTCTGATTATCTGGAAGTATATATTTATTAAATGAATACAGTGTCTCAGGGGTTTATACAATGAGAAGAGGGATGCTTTATGAGTGTGAACTCATTAATGTAATTAACAGCTCAGAGGATCTGAAGAAACAATCATTAAACACATCACTGCCACAATGGCAGAACCCAGAGAAGGTAGACCAAGGGTGCTGCACCACTTGGAAGGTATGTGTACCAGAGGCGGCAGAAATCTGACAACAGTGGCTTAACCTAAGAGCCTCACATCATTCGCCTCATGTAGAAAAGAACCCAGCAGGGTCCACGTGCTTCTCACTCTACCACTGTTACATGACTTCACCTCTCATCTCGCTGTGAATCGTCTCCACTTGGCTGGGCACCTTCAGCCTCACTCTTTGCTTTCCAGCAAGAATAAGAAGGAAGAAAGAGTAAAAGAGAAAAATCTAGCAGCTTTCTTCAATGACTTCATCAGCGGAAAATGTCATGTAGTCATTGGTAATTGCAAGCAACTCTGGGGAAGTATTTTAGCTGGGCTCACAGGGCAAAATGCAGTTTCGTAAGCAAGAAAAAGTGACTGAATGTTTGGTAGACAACTTACTCTATCTTTTCCAGATTCTTACCTTTGTCTGTGAGGGTCAGAGAAAGTTAAAGCCAATAATTACAATGTCTTTAAATAGATACTTTCGTTTCTTTTTTAATTCATGTCCTATCTACCATATTTCTAACCTAAATATACCCCTCCAATTTACTTAGCAATTTACTTTTGTCATAAACAAATTTTCATGGAATTTCTACTACTTCCTTCGAATAATAATGAAATAAAAGTGAAAATAATTTCCATTAAATGTTTGACATTTTCATCTTTACTGTGTTAAGAAATGGTGGCTTGCTTCTGTTTTTAGTTGAACTATTTTTGCCAGCAAAAACAATAGTTCACATTGGCAGAAGTGGAATGTTCGCCAGCATGAAGAAAGTACTGTACAGAATAGCATTTAGCATACCATGACACGTATTTCCTTACCTTCACAAACCTGGTTTAAAACCTTAATTTTTTTATAGCTGTGGCCTCAGTACTTCAGAATTTTAACTTTTTTCCCCAACTCTGTAGTATATAGAAGTACACGTGTGAGCTTAGAGTGCCAAGAGAAGTTTTCTTAAAGCTATCACATTTCTACTTGAAATTCCGGCTTCATTCTGAATAGACCCTGCTGAATACCTTCTTATCCAGAACACAGAAATACATTATTACAGTCACTAATCTCACTACTAATTCCTTTAATTTCTCTTTGACTCTCCTCAACACCTAAAAAACACTTTTCACTCCTTGTTTTTTAAAATTTCTTTTTAAGAAATCTAATTTCACGCTATCAACTTTCTAACATTCATCTTCTAATGAATGGATTCTAGTTAACTCTCATTTTTAACAAATTCTTACATCTATGCAACCCAAGTGAGTTGTTCCTAGAAACTACATTTCCTTCCCAAATGTCATCTGTCAAAGTACTATTTATGAAGAATCTAGTTCAAATCGCACATACAAGTCCATTCTTCTTGGCTGGGTGTAGGGGCTCCTATAATCCCGGCACTAAGGGTGCTGAGACAGGTGGATCACATCAGGATCCTCCTAATCCTGGGGTCAGGAGTTCCAAACCAGCCTGGACAACATAGCAAGATTCCCTCCCTACAAAACATTTTTTAAAAGTGGTTGGGTGTGGTGGTATGTGACTGTAGTCCTAGCCACTCAGGATGCTGAGGTAGGAGAACTGCCTGGGCCCAGGAGTTCAAGGCTACAGTGAACTCGGATCAGACAGCAGAGTAAGACCCTATCTCTAAAAAGAAAAAAGAAAACAAGTTCACATTTCTCAATGTCCAATCAAGGGGAAATGATTTATTATACATAATATGATTAATTATTCTCTTTCCATGTAAAATGAAACAAAGTATTTAACAACATGGGAAAATGTTTGTAATTTATTAGGCGCATTATGATGTGATAAAAACTGGAAACACTAAACAGATGGGAACTAGAAGGTGATATCATAGTAGATCTAGTGTGTATTTTTTCATTTCCTTAATTTTCTCTGTGTATTGACTATTCGCTAAGATGCATGTATTATTTTGATAATTATGAAGAAGGTATAAAAGTAAAAATTATTTTTAATAATTAAAATCTTATTTTTAGCTATTTCCTTTTCTGTACTTTTTAATGTTTTTGTTTGTTTGATTTTTTTTTTTTTTTTTTTTTTTTTTTTACTTTTTTGGCCTTTTTGAAATGCTCAGAAGCCTCCTCTATCCCCCAAATGACTCTTCCACTACTTCCCTTAACAAGGGAGCTTCGGCTGCCCCCCACACACACACACACACCTTTAGAGAAGCACTCTTGTATCCCCCATTCAAATTTATATGTTACAGTCCCAGCATACAGTCCCAGCATGGTCTGGTTTGGAAATAAGGCCGTGGCAGGCATAAGCCCCTGCCCATCTTCTTTATGAACCTACCAACTTTTATGAGCCCATTCCCGCTGGCAAGGTGCTTTTACTATCTATTTCCGCTTGGACATTGTAATAACCTACCCAAGGATCAATGACCCAGATATAAATAGTGAAAATACCTCCTCTCATGGTCATTGTGAGGATTAAAGAAATTAATAAATAATGCATATAAAGCAATCCAACTAAGGGACCCACCACAGAGCTGCCCCACCACACAGTAACAGCAGCAATGGTAACACAGAGCTGAAAATACTCAAGTACAGTATATATATGTGCATTTTAACAAAGTTTTGATTAAAAAGGGTTTTCTTTTTTATTTATTTATTTATTTATTTATTTTGCAGTTTTTGGCCAGAGCTGGGTTTGAACCCACCACCTCCGGTATATGGGGCCGGCGCCCTACTCCTTTGAGCCACAGGCATCACCCCAAAAAGGGTGTTCAAGAAACAGAAAAGACCCATGGAAATGAGGCCAGGCACAGTGGCTCACACCTGTAATCCCAGCACTCTGGGAGGCCAACGCAGGAGTTCCAGACCAGCCTGAGCAAGAGCCAGACCCCATCTCTAAAACTAGCCTGGCATTGTGGCGGGAACCTGTAGTCCCAGCTACTTGGGAGGCTGAGGCAAGAGGACCACTTGAGCCCAAGAGTTTGAGGTTGCTGTGAGCTGTGACATAAGAGCACTCAACCAGGGGCAAAAAAGTAAGACTCTGTCTCAAATAAAAAGAAAAAGTTATTTAAACCAGACAAAATGGTAAAGAGTGTTAAGTAAGGAAGTGAGATTCAAAGAGGCTAAGGGATGACGCTTACTCTGCTGACTGGTTCATGACGGGACAGACAGGAATCCAGTCTCTGGGCCCTTGGTGGGTGTCTTTGCATTTTCACACCCCTGCCCATGCTCAACGCTGGCCTGGGTGGCTTCTGGGACAGCTGTCTTCCTAGAGGACATCTTTCCCTGTTGGCCCTCACTGCTGTGTGACCACTCACAGCACGAGAATAACCTTCTCTTTGCTCTTAGCACATCCCAATTGCTAATCCCTTCTTAAACTGCTAGGTGAACCTCAAATTCTCTTTGTGGAATTCTTTCCTGATTGCTCCTCCTTGGAACTGATCAGTGTGAAAAGTGATGGCCACTCCCAGCTTTATCCTCCTAACTGCCTCTGCCTGTCCTGTGGCCTAAAATTAAAAGAAGATTACCGTCAGTTTTTTTCCAAACTTTTGTACCATGATTGAGAAGGGAAAGTGGGTTTTACTAGACACTGAGAGGAAGGTTCCTGTAACTCCCACATAAAGAGGTAATGTGGGGGAGCCAAAGCAAGCAGAGAGATTTAACACCAGCTGGAGTACAACCAGGAAAGATGTTAACACCCTGAGCGTTCCACGAACTTTTCTACTGAGAGTCCCAAGCCAATGGATCCCTCATGATCAAAAATTATTGGAAACTTGATTTCAAACTCACTGGAAAGATGAGACAATAAATGCCTTTCAGGGAAGGTTTTACTTAGATTAATTAATGACCACATTTCAACGGCTTAAGCTTACTCCGTGGGTGTAAATGTGTGAGTAATACTCAAAACCACAGACCCAGGAGCGATAAAAGAGCTTGGGTTGAAAATTCTACTTTCAGAATTATCCTCATTTTCCTCTGAGCAACTACAGAGAGGAAAATAATGAAACTAACAGGAAAACTCATAAATCTGTGACTCTGGAAGGAAAGGGTCACCTCCTCTTGGGGGAGACGGCACATACCCAGGTCCAGCAGGAACTGCTTTCTGTGATGTGCTCGGAAGGGAATCTGGAGCAGAAAGGCCCTTCTCAGTTTGTGTCTCAGCTTTTCTCCCTCCCCTTCTGGCTCACCGAGACATTACCACTGCCTTCACCCAAGGTAAGCTCCACACACCAAGCCATTTCCAGAACAGAACTATGTTTCTGATGGACCTATGTTCCAAACAGCTCTCCAGCCAGGGATGGACACATGGGGACACAAGTGATCCCTCAATTTGTGTGGACTCAGAGCCCTAAAGAGAACATAGAAGAACATACAAAATTACCAAGGTTTTCAATAATTCTTTGGCTATGAGTTTGCAATTTCTTTCTACTAAAATTCTGGATGCCTCCTTGTTGTGGCTGAATTGTATCCCTCAATCAAAGGCATATGTTACAGTGCCAGCACCCTCAGAACACGGCCTGGTTTGGAAATAGGCTATGGCAGTAATAATTAGTTAAAATGAGGTCACACCAGAGCAGGGTGGGCCTTTGTCCAGCAAGAGTGGTGCCCTTATAAAAAGGGAAACTTGGACACAGACACTAGCAGAGGAAAGATGAGGACAGACAGAGACAGACACTGGAGTGGTGTATGTACGCCAGAGAATACCTAGGGTCCCAAGATAGCAGAAAAAATGCCAGAATCTATAAGGGAGAAGGAAGAGTTCTCCCCACAGAGTCCAGGGAAACCATGGTCACTGTGACTGTAGGCGTTTCATCTCTAGAACTGTGAGAAAATGAATTTCTGTGGTTTCAAGTTAACCAGTTTGTAGTAGTTTGTTATAGCAGCTCTAGAGAACTAATACAGTGATTTATTACTGACATTTGTTTAATAATCTATCAACTAACCTATTTGTTAATAAAAGAATTGGAAAATGGCCAGGTACTGTGGTCCCCACCTGTAATCACAACACCCTGGGAAGCTGAAGCAGGAGGATCTCTTGAGCTCAAGAGTTCAAGACCAGCCTGAGCAAAAATAAGACCCTGTCTCTATTAAAAATAGAAAAATAAGGTGGGTGTTGTGGTGAGTACCTGTAGTTCCAGTTCCTGGGGAGGCTGAGACAGGAGGATCGCTTGAGCCTAGGAGTCTGAGCTTGCAGTAAGCTGGGCAGATGCCATTTACTCTAGCCTGGGCAACAGAGTGAGACAATGTCTCAAAAATAAATAAATAAATAAATAAATAGAAGTTGGAAACTACCTCACTTTGAGAAACATTTGTTACCCAGTTTGGAGTGGTTCGCTCTCTAAATTTCTAAGAAAAATTACAACAAAGGATTCACCAAAATTTCTCAAAGAACTATTAACTTTACCTCTAACTCTTCCTTAAAGCCTGTTTGTTTAGGGAGCTAAAATTAGACAAAACTAGGGCAAAATCAATGTTAAATATTGGAAATTAAACATTTTAGCTGGTCTCAGTCTTGATGGGCAACAAAGATTCTAAAGTGCTTACCATGGTGAATGTGTGGCACACACTCAGAACTTTGTACATAAAATGTGGACACACACAGACTTATAATGATGCCTGGGACAGACAGGAAAGAATTATAAAACATTTCGGGGAGGAGGGACCAGAGCAAGAGGGCAGAACAGAAGGATTATTTAGCTGAGCTATCCTAGAACAACTAGGGAAAAGGAGAAAACTCAGCAATACCTGGCACAGGGTCACCCAGAGTCATGGCTCAGAGAGCACAGCAAGGAAGTGGTGAGCTGTGGCATGGTGGAAATCTGATGAATTATGCAAGTGATTGTGACCAGATGGGATCCATTGGCCCCACATGGAAGTCCCAGAATGGGAGGAAGCCTTTCCAGAGTTTTCAGTTGTTAGGGAAAGCTGCACATTGAGTGGAAAGCTTGGAAAAATGGGCAGACTCAAACAGTATAAAGCAACCATATTTGAATGCTGGTTGGAGTGGACTTGCCATAGGTCTGGTGGCTGGATAAGCAGCCATACTGAGAAGGTCTCAGTGACCAGGGGGCTGCCATTGTGGGAAGGTCAGGAGAAGGTCTTAGCAGGGACCTAAAGCATGGTCATCTTAATGCTGCCTGCAGGGATCAGAATTCCATTCTTGGGACAGGCTAAGGGACTCTCACACCTCACCTGGACTGAAGTCAGGGTGCACTGTGAGACCTGCCTTTGAAGGATTCTTGTGAGCTTTAAGATACCAACTCAGCAGGGTCTGAAAGCTGAGGAAAGAATCAGGTGATACCAAAGGCAACTAAGTTAGAAACAAGAACCTGGCAGGATTCTCTGTCTTTTAAAAAAGCACAGTGCCACCTGGTGTCCTGGCAACATACTGTCATCAAGAGCAAGGACTTCTGTTTAATTGGCCACAAGGAAGAGTTTGTCTTTGCTCAGACTGAAGCCAAAGACCTAAGCTCTGAGACAAGGTAATTTGAATCAAAGGAAGCAGTGAGAAGTAAAAAGGAGAACAAGGAGGTGAACAGAAGAAAGAACACATGAGGAAGAACCAACAGAAAATTCAGGCAACTTGAAAAACCAAAACAGATGAAATCCCACAAAGGACCATGAGGCAACTACTGCAAAAGATTCCACCTATAAAGAATTAATGGAGTTCCCCAGCATGTGCCCAGAGAGACCAGGAACTCGGAGTGATGGAGCAGCCAAGAAGGGAATGAGGCACCTCTGCTTCACTGACCAGCCAGCCACCAGAAATACACTGTGGTAAAATGCTTCCACCTCTTGCCAAAATGAACACTGAGGAAAAATGAATAAGATTGAAGAACACCAATGAAAACTTGCAGAACAGAAATAGCCACACTCCTCTGGAGTCTTTAATTCATCCACAGCCATCATAAAAAGAGGCTCCCGTCCAGAAGGAGAGTTAAAGGACAGAAATTTAGCAGGTAGATTAGAGCTGTGCCAAGAGAGAAGGGTGAAGAACATACATCAACCCTGCTGAGGCGAGCTGCAACCCCAAGGATACAAACAAAAGGTACAAAATTCGTCATCAAGCAGACAGGAGTCCCCTCCCCCATGAGAATGGCTCAGAGTGCCCCACAAACAAATGAGAAGAGTTCAAAAGTTCTCCCATTATATCCCATGGGAGAGACCCTCTAAAAACTAGACCTACTTCCCCTACTAGGGTGCCATGGTGTTCTCCTGCCAGGCATAAAACTGTATAAAATGGTACATATTCTTTACCTGCAATTCTGAGCTCCCAGCACTCCCCTCCACTATCACTCTGAGTTCTGGAGGCCTGTCCCCCAGGAGTCCAGATTCTTGGGTATTTTCTCGAGAGGTGTGGACAGGGCATGTACTGTTGCTGGTCAGTGCTGATTCTGTGGCATTGGAGTGATGAGACAACAGTCGGCTGAGAGGGAATCATACAGGAGTGGTGGTGCCCCGAGGCACAGAGCAGCAGCCATTTTTGGTAACAATAGGGCTCACCCCTAGATATTCCAGAGTCACACCTCCTGTCTCTCTGGGCAACCAGAGGATGTTGGGCATCTTCTCTGGTGGCAGCCACTGGCGGAACAGATCTGGAACTGAAACGCAGGCCCTGTGAGTAAAGGGTTTGCCTGAAGCAGTACTGGCTTCTGTTCTGTCAGTAACATCAATCAGGGGTGGGGCTGGAGCTGAGTGAACAGCCCCAACCTCCATTAAGCACCCAAGGTTGTCAGACCTAACCTCCCCCTGCCAGAGAGTGGCAGAGAGCAGAGGCTTAGATGAGGAGACATAGATCTCCCTGTGATTCAGGCAGGTGCAAACACCTAGAGTATATGCTCATTGGAGGCAAATGGATCACAGCCCTGTGGGGTTATCAGTGACTGGGTGTGACAGAGGTGCACGGTGGGGAAGGAGGCATCAACCTTTCCAGACTAATCTATTTGCTGGGTGGGTCCTCCTGATCTCACGGAGCACCAGAGCAATTCATATTTGAGTTGTCAGCAGACCCCTGGACTTTTGAAAAACTCGATACCCAAAATTTTACCAGGCTTATCAATATTTTCTAATAATGTGAACGGCTTAAACTGTCCTCTAAACAGGCACAGGTTGGCTGACTGGACACAAAAACTCGGGCCAGACATTTGCTGCATACAAGAATCTCATCTTAAAAGATAAATATAGACTCAGGGTGGAGGGATAGTTGTCCATATTTGAGGCAAATGGAAATCAGAAAAAAGCAGGTGTTGCAATCCCATTTGCAGACACAGAAGGCTTTAAACCAACAAAAGTAAGGAAGGATAAGAATGGTTACTCATATTTGTTAAGGATAATAATAAGATGAGATTTCAATTATTAATATTTATCACCCAACCAAAATGTGCCTCAATTTATAAGACAAAATCTAACAGACATGAACAACTTGACTTCCTCCAGCTCCATAATAGTCAGAGATTTTAACACTCCTGTGGCAGTGTTGGATAGATCCTCCAATAAGAAGCTGACCAAAGAAATTTTAGATTTAAACCTAACCATCCAACATTTGGATTTAGCAGACATCTACAGAACATTTCATCCCAACAAAACTGAATACACATACTTCTCATCCACCCACGGAACATACTCCAAAGTCGATCACATCTTAGGTCATAAGTCTAACCTCAGTAAATTTAAAGGAATATAAATTATTCCTTGCATCTTCTCAGACTACCATGGAATAAAAGTTGAACTCAGTAACAACAGAAATCTGCATACTCATACAAAAACATGAAAGTTAAATAACATAATGCTAGATGATAGCTGTGTCATAGTTGAGATTAAGAAGGAAATAAACAAATTTTTGGAAAAAAATGACAATGAAGACACGAATTATCAGAACCTCTGGGATACCGCAAAGGCAGTCCTAAGAGGGAAATTTATAGTACTGAAAGCCTTCCTCATGAAAACGGAAAGAGAGGAAGTTAACAACTTAATGGGACATCTCAAGCAACTGGAAAAGGAAGACCATTCCAACCCCAAACCCAGTAGAAGAAAAGAAATAACCAACATTGGAGCAGAATTAAATGAAATTGAAAACAAAATAATTATACAACAGATCAATAAATCCAAAAGTTGGTTTTTTGAAAAGGTCAATAAAATAGATACACCTTTGGCTAACCTAACCAGGAAAAAAAGAGTAAAATCTCTAATTTCATCAATCAGAAATGACAAAGATGAAATAACAACAGACTCCTCAGAAATTCAAAAAATCCTTAATGAATATTACAAGAAACTTTATTCTCAGATATATGAAAATCTGAAGGAAATTGACCAATACTTGGAAGCACGTCACCTTCCAAGACTTAGCCAGAATCAAGT